>JAWNNO010005040.1:0-101826 GCA_035044985.1 Lordiphosa fenestrarum | reverse complement strand
ATACTTGGGGCGCAATAGTCCAGCATCGGTGGTGACGCCGCTTGCTGCAGAAGTATAGTGGAGTGGCCAGAGTTACTATCTTCCCAGGTACCACATTCTCTCAGCCTGAGAGCGGTGTTACTGGCGATTTCTCTACCCAATAGATCTAGAGGCATAAGGTGTAACATTATGTTAAGTGCATCTGTGGGGGTTGTGCGCAACGCACCGATCATGCATAATGCAGCACTACGTTGGACTTTTGTAATGGTTCTGAGGACGGAAGGTTTACCCAGAGCCGGCCACCATACGATGACTCCGTAAAGTAGTATTGGGCGTACCACGGCTGTGTAAAACCAGTGTACAGGGTTGCCCATTTTCGACGGACCCATGTTTTTTTTTTAAAAATCAAAGAAAAAAAGAAAAATTTGGCGGTTGGCAATCTTAATCATTTAATTTGTTCCCAGTAGATTTGTTTACATCAATTTTTGAATATGATATCTCTCAAATGGCCGCCTCTGGCGTTGATGGCGTATTGTGCCCTTTTTGCAGCATTTTCCATCGTTTTCGCCAACATTTCGGCCGGAATAGCGGCTATTTCTTCACGAATGTTGTCCTTGAGCTCTTCTACGGTCCTTGGCTTGTTAACGTAAACCTTTGACTTCAAATATCCCCACAAGAAGAAGTCAGGCGGCGTCAAATCGGGCGAACGCGGTGGCCAGTCCAAATCACCACTTTTCGACATCAAACGGCCCGGAAACAATTTCTTCAGAAAATCGATTGTTATGCGACTTGTGTGCGGTGGAGCGCCGTCTTGTTGAAACCAGAACTGCCTCATACGCTTTCGACGAATAATTGGCATCACAAAATTGGTCATCATGTCGCGATAACGCTCCTGGTTGATGGTAACAGCATGGCCATTTTCATTTTGGAAGAAAAACGGCCTAATGATCGTTTTCGCACTAACGCCGCACCAAACTGTGACTTTTTCGTCATGAAGAGGCACTTCTTGAATCTCCTGAGGATTTTCAGTGGCGTAAATACGGCAATTTTGCTTATTTACGGTCCCATTCAATGTGAAATGGGCTTCATCGGACATGATAATTTTGTTCCAAAATTGCTCGTCATCTTCGGTCATTTCGATGATTCTTTGGGCCCATTCCAATCGACGAGGCTTGTCCGCAGGCAACAATCTTTGCGTCAATTGAATTTTGTACGGGAACAAATGCAAATCAACGCGAATAATCCGTTGTAAAGTGGACCGAGCCATGCCCAACTGCTGAGAGCGGCGTTTTTGGGATGTTCTTGGGGACCTCTCAACACTGGCTCGTACGGCAGCGATATTCTCGGCCGATCGCCTTGGTCGACTTTTATTTGGCCTCTTCGGATTAGAAAGAGCCTCACCAGTCGAAAATTTTTCGTATAAACGCTTAATGGTGTTCTTAGAAGGCGCACTTTTCACATTTTTTAATTTTTTAAAAGCACGTTGAGTTTTCACAATTGACTTGATCTGTTGAATGTAAATTTCAACTATTTCAGAGCGCTCGCGTGGCGTGTATTGTTCAATGGTAAAAATTTGCTTGGACTGACGCTTGAAATGCGGTATACCATTAAGCGATCTGACATCTCTGTCAAAAGTTATGGCGTTGCCAGATGGGTCCGTCGAATATGGGCAACCCTGTACTATTTCAGGGGAGAAGCCCCATTTGCGGCCAATAGCACGTTTGCACAAGAAAAGTGCAGTATTTGCCTTTGTAATGCGTTCAGTTATATTTTCGTTCCAATATAACTTTTTGTCCAAAACCACACCAAGATATCTGGCAGAGTCGCTAAATGTTAGGAGTGTATTGTTTAGTCGTTGTGGTATTAAGTAGAATTAAGTAGAACGGGTTACATCCTTTAAATATTTGGGTATTACTCTGTCCCCCAACATGTCGCTGCACGAGCACATGCAGTCAAAAATTAGAGACTCTATCAAGGCACTGAATAGTACATAAAATACACTTTTGGAGAAACAGCATGTGTCACATAGCATAAAATACAGAATGTTTGAAGCCACTGCCCGTTCAATCATGTGTTGTGCTCCCAGATGTGGGGCTTCAGGACATACGAGGAACTAGAGAAACTACAAAGATCCTTTATCAAAAAACTCTTTCGCCTACCACGTAATACGCCGAACTATGCAATCCACATAGAAACTGGACTTCCTTCGCTATTTACACATACCCTGGGATCTCACTTTGGATACATTAGAAAGACATTTGATCAACTGGAAAGTCGTCTGGCACACACCATGGCAAAGATTTTACTTGAACGCCGATCTCACTGCTTTGCGGTTTGGCGCTCTCTGGCTGAAGAACACAATCTGCAGATCAATTTGAACGATAAGGCATCCTGGGAAAAATCTCACAGAAAACTACTAGAGTTGATTGAGGCTAGAAATCATTCGAACTTCATAGACCAGGCGTACAACAGTTCCAGCAGAATTTTAAATAAGCACCTGAACCTCTTTTTGGGAAGTAATAATTACTTTAACGACAAATATAGTCTCCCGCTTATTGCTTATGAATTGCTCCAACTCAACCACAGAACATATGGAAGTACCCCAGCGTATGCTCCCTATGCAATCTCAACAGAATTGAAGACACCATTCATTTCATCGCAATCTGCCCAATCTTGCGGGAAATCAGGGCTGCGTATTGGCACCTGGCAGAACTCAACCTCCAACAGCAGATCTACGTCCTAGACGGGAACAACTGGTACACGCTGTTCTTATTTATTAAAGAAGCTTCTGCTTATAGGCAGCGCATTATATCGGAAAATTTTTAAACTGCTTATAGTTTGTAACAAAGGCTGATGGCTACAAGCCATAGCTTTATTTTTGTATTATTTCATTATTTTTATTTTTGTTAAAGTGTACTGAATACTCATAAAGGAAAAAAATGAAATAATAGAAAACTACTACTACTAATAATAATAATAATTATTTTCTATTTTAATAATATTATTCAAATTGTAGAATAATTTTTTATATTTTTTTGCAACATTGTGAGAGATTCATAAATACAGCAATAAGAGAGCGAGACAGAGCATTCTGCTATGAGCGCAGCAATGTATGTATACCGATAAAACTACAAAACAGAACGAATGAAATAGTGTGCCCTGCGCGGTCGAAGTTGTGCTTTGCAATACACTCACAAAAACATAGAGTTGCCAAAACAGTCCTCGTCGTTCGCGAATTTGGTAAAATCGCTGTCAGCTCCCTTACAACAACGAATGTTCTCGCTATTTTCCTGAGTGTATTAGCATGTGGTCTGTTTAATTTTCGTTCGTCTCTCTGTACAATTGATTGTGTTATTTCAACTGTGTAAAAGCATGCTCCCACTAAAATTGTTATAATTTGTGTTTAATCTTATTTGATTGATAACTAATTGTTAATTTGTGGATTTGGTTATCAAGTTAATCAAATTCAGTTTTATTGATTGCTTAAATATAATTTGTGAGCCCGAGGGCTGTAATCACCGCGTTTATTTTTGTGGGCACTTCTTCAATCGCCTTTTGACAAAAACTTAACTAATTATTATTTAATAAAGTTAACAACAAAGCAATAGTAGGTAAAAGAGAAATTAGAAGACTAGTAAAAAAAGAACGAGACGAACTTTCGGAGAAATTAGCCCTCGTTGAAGCTGAGTGCAGAGCAGGAGGGAAGAGAAGTTCAGTGATTGTTAGTGCTAGTGCTTATACAAGTGTTAGTAATAGTAGACGGAGTGAGGAAGTAGACGCTGTAGGAGAGGTAGATGAGGTAGAGTTTAATGGCCGCTCTGAAAATACAATTCTAAATTTAAATGAAAACTAAAAGATTGGTATATTAGGCATAAACGTAGACGTAGCTGTGTAGTTGAGCTAATTAATATTTTAAATTAGGAAAATCTTGAAGTTAGGTCATTCTATAAGTTTAATAACAATAAAAACCCAGATATTTCTAATATAGGTGGAGGTAGGTGGTACATTTAGGCATAGCAGAACAGGTAGTTAAAATATCTCAAATTGTCCAAAAATTTCCCAAAAGCTAAGCTTAGATATTAATATCGACGGCCTTCCAGTATTTCGAAGTTCTCCGACTCAGTTGTGGCCAATTCTTATACGGTTAAATAATAACATACTTATACATAATAAACAGTACTTCGAGTTTTATTGCTGCACTGTTCATATAGACTGCTCTGCTGCCCTAACAAACGAGAAAACAATTTTGAAATTGCTCAACAAATGTTAAATCTTTTTGTTGACAATTTTCCTACTATTTGGACAAAACAGCGGAAAATGGGAAAAAGAGTATTTTTTGAAAATATTTAAGCGAGCACTTGCAAGGGTATAAAAACTTCGGCACAGACGAAGTTAGCTTAGCTTTCTCGTTGTTTTTGTGTTTGCCGCCTGAGACTGCTGCGGCCAAGCAATTAACAAATGTAAGGGTCTTTTATATAAAGCTCACTGTGGTCGGTTTTTCATCAAACTGGAGTCCCGCGCTGTTAGCTTGATCTGTTTTGCATTCTCACAGAGGTAGCTGCAATTCGGCAACTGTGTTCCCATTTAAACGAAGCCATTTTCCACACTGTGGGTAAATTTATCATGTGAACCTGCTAAATCCACAGGCACCACTTTGAAGAATATTTTTAACGTACAAGACTTATCAGTGTTAATCGCTGCTTCTGGTGATTCTACATTTTTATCTCGGATAGGATCCTTAGACTTCTCCGTATGTAATGTTCTGCGGTGATTCTTTTTACACAACATTGATCTTACATCCTCGCTTATATTTGCAAGACATTATGTTGTGTCCTCAATGCAAGCAACTATAACATAAGCGAAGTTCTTTGGCCAATGCCTATTTATCCATTACATTTGCTTTAGTGTAAGCATCGCATTTTACAAGTTGGTCGCCCTTACGTTTTCAACATACTATCTTGATGTCCTTTTGCTTCTGATTGTTGATGTGAGCGCTGCTCACCCTTTGTTTATTGTTTTGATGCAAACAATGTTGTCTTTGCAACGCTTTTACCTATATCGCTAAGCCAAATACTAAAATGACTTAGATCAGGACACGGCAAAATACTCTTGGCAAACTCATTCCATAGCACGCGTTTCGACAAAAGTAATTTTCGCATCAGTTGTTCTATTAAGGTGGGGCTTTGTAGATATTGTATAGCCCAAGCTGACTGCAGATATATAACCAAGTTTACCACTTTAGCAGCAAACGGGACTAATTTTTCTAAGTTATTGCTAAGTGTGCCTATAAGCTACAGATGACTCTGAGAACATAGTAAAAAATACTGGCCAATCTTCTGCACTAAATCCAGGCAAATCTAACAGTTTACGCCCTTTAGTTCCAGCAGAAGAAATTGCTTCAATTCATGGCTGAATTCATGAGTGATTTCAGATCCAATTCAGCTGAATTCACGAGTGTTTTCAGCACTGAGTAGGCGGTGCAATTTCAGTAACGAAATGCTGCTCACATTCAGAACTCCAATGCAGTGTCGACAATCAAAAAATAATAATAGTCATTGTAATAATACTGAATGGTGAGTGACCCTAATGCGAAAAGGTTGTCTTGAGTGCAAGGTGCTGCGTTAAAATTAGCAAAAGACATAGAAAACGCGAGTCTCCAAGCTGCTAAAGTGTGTGACTGAATAGAGACTGAATAGACTGATATAGACTGAAAGAAGTCTCGATCAAAGTCCATGGGAGCCGAACAACCTGCTGTGTAAGTGCAAACAAGACAGCTGTACAAAAGCACACCTAACAAGATAGCTTAAAGCCAAGTTCTCAACCGAACCTTAGCTTAAGCCAAAGCTCCAGCAAAGTCCACAACCTGAACGCAGATCAAAGTCAAGCGTGATGTCATAAGCTTATCTTACTCTCGAGAGAAGTTACAATACTTTTTCAAAATACGACAAAAAAATATTTTCACAAATTTTAAAAAATAAAAAATGTGTAATAACCCAACAACGAAATGTCGCATCCAACACCCTCCAAGCAGGCGCTGAACGTTGGGGTCAAAAAATGCAAATTGCTGAAGCGTCTCATGAGATCAATAAAACTGCAAAATAACAAACGCTCTCGGAATTATCGGTTGAAGACCTGCGAATTATTATTAGGGAAACCAACAGGGAGACAAATGCGGAGGTCCTAGTTAAGCTTGACTTTCTAGCCACGGACATGAATGACTTAAAACATCAAAATGAGCAGTTAAAACTCGAGGTGGAACAGCTCAAGAAGGAAAGAGAGTCGGATTAACGGCGGCTTAACTTAATCGAGGACCAAATTAAAGGAAAAAATCGTATTTTCAAAGGACTAGCAGCGAACAAAGACGATTTCAAGGAAGCAGATTTGGTGTGCAGAAACCAATTGCAGCTTCCACCAACAACACGCGTCAACAGCGCCAGGAAGATATTTGAAAGGAACGATAAGATGAATGTATTAGTTGAAATGGATTCTGAGCACAGTATGAACGCTGTTCTTAAGGCCACTAAGATGCTGAGGGGAGCTAATATTTACATTGAAAGGGACTTGAACGAGGAACGGCAGCAGAAGAAGAAGTTTATGTTGTGGCTTAGAACCAAACTTCAAGCAGTAAGCAAGGTTCATAAAATATTGGTGTCGAGACAGGATGAGAGTCGCCAACAAGTGGTTTCACTTGACCAGGGACAACAAGCTCATGAATGGCCAGCTCGACGCGCGGCCCATACTAGCGGAACTATACCCTTTTGGATTGCATCAACTCAGCCTGGATTATGAGACTCTCACCCTTGAAGCAAAAAAGAATAACGTCCTAATGAATAGTATACGAGACCTGGCAACCTTTACAGTTCTGTCCTACAGAATTGCCGGTTTAGCGAATAAGCGATTGCATAGCAACTTCTTTAAATTTGTAAGCGAGCATTCAGTTTTTCTGCTATACGAAACATTTATTACAAATAACACCTCACCATATGAAAGCTATTTTGTGGATTTTCATCTAGCGTGGGTTCCAGCCTCAAGAACAGCATCAAGAGGCCGAGCTTCAGGTGGATGTCTTTTCGGCCTTAACAGATCCTTTACAAGAGCATACAACACGATCTTTGCAGAAATAGGACACTACACTTTTATTAAATTTGAAGCAGCTGGAACAACGTTTCTAATCATCCCTGTCTATCTAAACTGCAACAACTGGCAAACTGATTATGAGAAGTTATATGAACTTTTCTTAAACACGCATGATAACAACATCATGCTTATAGGAGATTTTAATGGACGCATTGGCAACGAACAAGTGGATACGGTAATCAAAGGATCTAAACATGGAGATGAAACAGTGTTTAGAAAGACTAAGGATAAAGTGCTAACTGTTCTAACTGGAAGAACTGCTGGGGATTCTGATGGAGCTAATGCGTGTTCCACAGTAGACCTATCTTTGATTCGAGGAGACTGGGAGAAGATCATCGAGGATATGATAGTTGAAAAACAAATGTACTCGGACCACCTGCCGGTCACAACAAAGGTTCTGCTGTCTACAAAATTACTAGAATTTTCTGAGGTGCCGCTTCTTTTACCCAAATTAACTTGGCGTGAACGCTCTGCTGATCGATACGCTAAGAAACTGGCCCAACTATCTACCATGTGTAGCAGGCCTACACTAACTTACACTTATACACATATACTTGTCCTAGGCTGCTCTCTAATCTTGTTTATTATATTATAATTCCGTCTCACTCTTACTTATCAAATATGCTCTTACATAACTGTAAGTCTCTCACATAACTGTAAGTCTCTCACGAGAAGTTAAGGGTTGTTAGCAGCTGCCTGCGAGCAGCGAGATCACTCTTAAGCAAACAGCGAAACAGGACAGACGTGAATAAAGAACAATTAGTGACATACATTCTTTCATTCTACCACAAAATCAGACGTGAATAAAGAACAATTAGTGACATACATTCTTTCATTCTACCACAAAATCAGAAGTGGTCAAAGAGCCTACAATATGGATAACCAAGTCAATTTTAATGAAGTGAAAGTGGTCACGTTGAAGAAGTGGTTGGCTGCACTCAATTTATCAACGGTTGGCAGCAAGGTGGAGCTATGGACGCGTTGGAATGAAGTGCCGGCTGAATTGCGCCGTGGCATCCCACACCCGGAGGAGGAGTGCGAGGAAATTGATGAGCAATTGGGTGCCAGATCTCTTCAACTACAAGACGCAGAGCTGGAAGGAGATTTATAAGCTGCGCCTAAGCTAAAACAAAAGAAATATGCTGTGTTGCAGACGCTGGATGACGAAATGCCAGAAAAATTTTAGAAAATGTGTACATACAAAGCGCCGCCAGCAGCGGAGCGCAACTTCAACACGAGAGAGAAAGAGATGACAATATGCCGTTACCAGGCGACAAAACTGTCGGAAGCGCGAGCTGTGGCGCCGTAAAGAAAAACAACTAGGCGGACGACAAAGTTGTGCAAAGCAGTGACGACGACGCTGACGCAGGAATTTCACAACAAATCGAAACTGTTGGAGCTGGCGAAAATGAAAATCGAATGGAAATGCGGAATCCGGCTAACGATCGCGAATGCTCTTCAGCTGCACTGAGTTCGGCTAAAGAAATTTTGTTGGAATTCTCAAGTGAATCGGAAGTGCAAAATTGGATTGCTCAGCTGGGAAATGTAGCTCGTCTATTTAACCTGATTGATGTTCAGCGCCATTTGTTGTGCATTTCAAAATTAAAAGGAGGTGTTCTACAGTGGTTACATGCGGATCCAAATCGCATAGTAGAACCCATCGATCAGCTATTAGCAAGTTTGGCCATGGCTTTTGGCGAGAAGATGTCAAAATCAGTGCTGCGATGAAAGTATGAGAGCCGCACATGGCAGAGCACTGAGCGATTTCCTATCTACTATGAAGACAAAATGATGCTGGCCAGAAGCATTAGTATCGATACGGAGGAGCTGTTGGATGGCATTATAGAAGGCATACCAGTGGAAAATTTACGCATACAGGCACGTGTGCAATGCTTTCAGGAGCCATCTCAGGCGTTGCGTGCATTCGCACAGGTGCGCTTACCCATGCACGAGGTGCACCCAAGCGAACTGAAGAAGAAGAAGGTGTTTGATGGCAGCATCCCAATCGCGCTGCCATAACTGCAACTCCAAGGGGCACTGGGCCAAGGACTGCTGGAAGCCGAAAAGATCTCCAGGATCGTGCTATGCGTGTGGCGAAATGGGTCATATGGTGGCACAATGCCAGAAGAAGAAGACAGCAGGCGATAATAAATATGTAAGGTAATTTAAAATATTTTTTAAAGACAGCACTAACAAGTCAATTATTACAGAGTGTCTCATAGACTCGGGAAGCCCCATTTCGTTTATTAAGAGAAGAAAAGTTCCAAATGAAGTTAATCTTGAACCAGTCAATAAATGTTATTTTGGGCTAAACAAAAGCCAGTTGAAAAGTTATGGAAAAACAATATGTTATGTTAAAAAGAAGTTAATAAATATTCATTTCTATCTAACGGTGGTGGCAGATGAGTCTATGAGTTACGACATTGTATTGGGTAGAGATATTATGGATGCTTGTGATTTAAACATTGACCTAAACGCTTTGAAAATGGTAACAGTTGATAAGTTGGAAAACCAAAGTCAGAAAACGGTTAGTGAGGAAACAGTTAGTCAGAAAACGGTTAGTGAGGAAACAGTTAGTCAGAAAATGGTTAGTAAGGAAAAAGTTAGTCAGGAAACGGTTAGCGAGGAAGCAGATAGTCAAAAAACGATTTTTGAGAAAACAGTTAAGGAGGAAATGGTTAGTAAAGGAACAGTTGGTCATGATAGAAAAAAAGAGCATTGTGAAAAGAAAATGTTGGAAACAGTTGGTAAGAATACTGTTAAAAAGTCAGTTTTGGAAGAAAGTTTTGATAAAGATATGTTGGAAATTAATTGGTTGGAAGACGAAAAGGAAGTGTATAACATTGGAGAGAAAGTTAAATACAGGTTGAAGCAAAAGTTTATACAACTGTTAGAAGATCATTATGTAAATGCAAAAAGACCAGTTAAACCATTGGTTAAATGGGAAATGAAAATAAAGTTGGAGAAGTCGAAACCGTTTAGCCGTTCACCAAGGAGATTATCATATGCGGAAAAGGAGAAGTTGCAAAGTATGTTGGATGAATATTTAAAAGAAGGTATAATTAGACCTAGTAGTTTGGAGTATGCTTCTCCGATAGTTCTGGTAAAAAAGAAAAATAGAGAGTAAAGGCTTTGCATTGATTTTAGAACACTGAATAATATGATGTTAAAGGACAACTACCCCTTACCTCTGATGAGTTGTTAGACAAGTTAGTGGGAAAAACAGTGTTTACGAAGTTAGATCTAAAGAATGGCTATTTTCATGTATTTGTTGACGAGGAGTCTGTTAAATATACGTCGCTTGTCACACCGTTAGGTCAGTTTGAGTTTTTGAGAATGCCTATGGGATTGAAAAATGCGCCACATGTGTTTCAGAGGCTTGTCAATAGTATTTTTGCAGACATGATCAAGGAAAACAAAGTCATTGCATATATGGATGATATTATGATTGCGAGTAAGGATATGGAAGAACATTTGGAAACGTTAATGGAAGTATTTAAAAGGCTTGTAGAGAACAAGTTGGAGTTGAAGATGGAAAAATGCGAGTTTTTGCAATCGAGTGTGAAGTATTTAGGGTTTCTGATCTCAAGCGAAGGCATTAGAGCAGATGATAAAGGTTTAGATGCAGGAAAAAACTTTCCGATACCAGACAAAACGCAAGCGGTGCAGAGTTTTCTCAGATTATGCTCATATTTTCGCAGATTCATAAAAGATTTTTCCACTTTAGCGAAACCACTATATGACCTTCTTAAGAAGGATAAAGAGTTTAAATTTAATAAAGAGGAATTGGATTGCTTTGAAATGTTGAAAGAGAAGTTGTTGCAATCGCCGGTGTTGTCAATTTATGATTACAAAGATGAAATCGAATTGCATTGTGATGCCAGCGCATTAGGATTTGGAGCAGTATTATTGCTGAAAAAAGAAGATAAAAAGCTGCATCCAATTTTCTATCTTTCGCGTCGTACAACGAAACTGAAGCAAAGTACCACAGCTTTGAGCTGGAAACTTTGGCGATTATATATGCATTGCGAAGGTTTAGAATATATTTACAGGGCAAGCGATTTAAAATTGCTACGGATTGCAACTCTTTGACATTAACGTTGAATAAAATAGAGCTCAACCCAAGAATTGCCAGGTGGGCTACAAGATTACGATTATGAATTGATACATAGGGCTGGAAAGCAAATGCAGCATGTGGATGCATTAAGTAGATGCACAAACATATTGATAACAGAAGCGAATACGTTTGAAGAAAATTTGGTCATTTGTCAAGGCAAAGATGGGAAGATTAAAGAAATTGGGAAACTGTTAGAAAAAGAAGAGCACAAGTTATTTGAAATGAGAAACGGTGTGGTCTATCGGAAAACTAATGATGGGAGATTGTTGTTTTATGTGCCAAATGAGATGGAGGATCACATTTTATATAAGTATCATGACGATATCGGACATGTGGGAAGAGATAAAATGTTAAGTGCAATTGGGAAAACTTATTGGTTTGCGAATATGAAGGATAAAGTAATGAGGCATATAGAAAACTGTTTAAAATGTATTGCTTTTTCGCTCAAGACAGGAAAATCAGATAGATATTTACACAGCATTCCAAAAGGAAACAAACCGTTTGATATAGTTCATATTGACCATTATGGTCCGGTAGATAAAGGAAGGGCGAATAAGCATATACTGGCAATAGTTGATGGATTTACGAAATATGTGAGATTATATACGACCAAAACAACGAACACAAAAGAAGTTATAAATGCTTTGAGGGATTATTTTTGAGCATATAGTATACTAAACTGTATAGTGTCAGACCGCGGAAGTTGTTTTACATCAGGAGAATTTGAAGAATTCATGAAAGAGGTTAACGTAAAGCATATAAAAATAGCTACAGGTTCGCCACAGGCTAATGGTCAGGTGGAGATAATAAATAGGAGTTTGGGGCCAATGATAGCAAAGCTCACAGAAACTGAAAACGGAATGCATTGGGATTTAGTAATTGGGAAAGTTGAATATTCACTTAACAATACACAACATCGTAGTATTAGGAAGTGTCCAAGTGAGATGTTATTCGGATTAACGCAAAAGAGTGCCATTAGTGATGAGCTTAAAGAAAAGTTAGAAGATGTTATTCAGGCAGATACAGTTTTGGATCGAGATTTAGAGGAAATACGAAGGGATGGAGAACAAAATCGGACAGAAGCTCAAAAGAAGAATGACAATAAAAGAAAGGCAGCGACAGAATATAAGGCAGGTGATTACGTGATGGTGAAAAACTTTGATAGTACAGCTGGTATATCGAGGAAGTTAATACCGAAGAATAAAGGCCCATTTATGATAGCAAAAGTTTTAAAGAATGACAGATATTTGTTGAAGGATTTAGAAGGTTTTCAGCAATCACGAAATCCTTATCAGGGCGTTTGGAGTTCACAAAACTAAAGACACTGGATTAAAAAGAGCTAAATGTAAATGAGATGAATGTTAATTTAATGTGCAATATTTTATAATAGACTAAGATATATTGTAAATTTTTTTTTAATGAACAGAGATCGGGAGCTCTCAAAGTCAGAACGGCCGAGTTGTAGCAGGCCAACACTAACATACACTTATACACATATACTTGTCCTAGGCTGCTCTCTATTCTTGTTCATTATATTATATTTCCGTCTCACTCTTACTTATCAAATATGCTCTCACATAACTGTAAGTCTCTCACATAACTGTAAGTCTCTCACATAACTGTAAGTCTCTCACGAGTAGTGACTTATACATTCTTTCATTCTACCATACATGTAAACTGATACTACCTTTAATGCAGAGTTATGTACGAAGTATATTAAAACGGCGGCACAGTGCATGCAGCCTCCAAAAGGTCCAACTTTTAAATAACCTTGGTTCGACACGCAGTGTGAAAACGCCAGAGTTACCTCCCTGCAACGTTTACGTCGTGTCCAAAAAGAAAACTCTCCAGCTGTCAAGACGGAGTACCAAGTGGCTAACCGTTCATATAAAGAACTTTGCATTTTGAAGCAACAGCAATATTATCGCAGAATCGAATCGGAGTTGGTGGAAATAAAAGACAGTAAATCCTTCTGGGCAATGGTTAGAAGAATAAATGGAGCACCATCTCGTAGCAACATAAAAGCAGACACAGCAAGCCTTGCTCGACACTTTGAAAGCCTCTTGTTTGTTAACCCAGACAACCTTGTCAACATTAACTGGTGCCTTCCTTCAAATCAAGTAAAGGAGCTTGACAAACACATTACCATGGACGAAGTCGAAGCAGCTATAAAGAAGGCGAAATCAAACAAAGCACCGGGAGAAAATCGAATACCAGCTGAATTCTTCAAGGGAGCCCCGCAAATCTTTATATGCAAACTTGCTGATGAGTTCAACAGCCTATTCTTGGAGGCATCATTCCCAGACAGTTTTAAGAAGAGCATAATATTCCCCATTTTCTAAAAAAGGCAACCCAGCGAAAGCGGCTAACTACAGGGGCATATCTTGTATAAACACGATAGCAAAAATTTTTACCTCGGTACTTCATACGCGGATCGAATCTTGGGTAGATACGCAAAACAAGCTAAGCGAATTCCAGTAAGGATTTAGAAGAGGATACTCTACGGTGGACAGTCTCTTCGTGCTTACTTCCGCATCGATCATGTATCTGGAAGAAAATCGAAAACTCTATCTATGCTTTGTAGTCTTTAGAGCGGCTTTCGACTCAATAAACCGAAGAAACCTGATCTATAAGCTAAGCGGCATTTTAGTGTCATTAAAGTTTTTAACGGTAATTCAAGCGCTATACGAAAATAACTCAACATCAGTATGGGATGACTCGCAACTGTCTAAATGGTTCACAAATAACTCTGGAGTCAAGCAGGGATGCCTGTTAAGCCCGCTCTTGTTTGCGCTGTTTATTGATGATTTAGCAACGACTCTTACGGGTGGAATTTCTATTGGAGGCTCGCGCGTGAAACTCTTGAGGTCTGCAGACGATTTAGTTCTAATGACAAACTGCCCAAATGCTCTGCAACATATGTTAGACGAACTGTACGCATACTGCTGCCTTTGGGGTCTGGAAGTCAACACGGAAATCACTAAAATCATGGTAGTAAGAGACAACAGGGGTCGCATTGCTGCAAATGAGATATGTCAGATGAACTCAGCAACAATAGAACGTGTTACATCCTTTAAATATTTGGGTTTTACTCTGTCCCCCAACATGTCGCTGCACAAGCACATGCAGTCAAAAATTAGAGACTCTATCAAGGCACTAAATAGTACATAGAATACACTTTTGGAGAAACAGCATGTGTCACATAGCGTAAAATACAGAATGTTTGAAGCCACTGCCCGTTCAATCATGTGTTGTGCTTCCCAGATGTGGGGCTTCAGGACATACGAGGAACTAGAGAAACTACAAAGATCCTTTATCAAAAAACTCTTTCGCCTACCACGTAATACGCCGAACTATGCAATCCACATAGAAACTGGACTTCCTTCGCTATTTTCATATACCCTGGGATCTCACTTTGGATACATTAGAAAGACATTTGATCAACCGGAAAGTCGTCTGGCACACACCATGGCAAATATTTTACTCGAACGCCGATCTCACTGCTTTGCGGTTTGGCGCTCTCTGGCTGAATAACACAATCTGCAGATCAATTTGAACGATAAGGCATCCTGGGAAAAATCTCACAGAAAACTACTAGAGTTGATTGAGGCTAGAAATCATTCGAACTTCATAGACCAGGCGTACAACAGTTCCAGCAGGATTTTAAATAAGCACCTGAACCTCTTTTTGGGAAGTAATAATTACTTTAACGACAAATATAGTCTCCCGCTTATTGCTTATGAATTGCTCCAACTCAACCACAGTACATATGGAAGTACCCCCAACGTATGCTCCCTATGCAATCTCAACAGAATTGAAGACACCATTCATTTCATCGCAATCTGCCCAATCTTGCGGGAAATCAGGGCTGCGTATTGGCACCTGGCAGAACTCAACCTCCAACAGCAGATCTACGTCCTAGACGGGAACAACTGGTACACGCTGTTCTTATTTATTAAAGAAGCTTCTGCTTATAGGCAGCGCATTATATCGGAAAATTTTTAAACTGCTTATAGTTTGTAACAAAGGCTGATGGCTACAAGCCATAGCTTTATTTTTGTATTATTTCATTATTTTTATTTTTGTTAAAGTGTACTGAATACTCATAAAGGAAAAAAATGAAATAATAGAATACTACTACTACTAATAATAATAATAATTATTTCCTATTTTAATAATATTATTCAAATTGTAGAATAATTTTTTATATTTTTTTGCAACATTGTGAGAGATTCATAAATACAGCAATAAGAGAGCGAGAAAGAGCATTCTGCTATGAGCGCAGCAATGTATGTATACCGATAAAACTACAAAACAGAACGAATGAAATAGTGTGCCCTGCGCGGTCGAAGTTGTGCTTTGCAATACACTCACAAAAACATAGAGTTGCCAAAACAGTCCTCGTCGTTCGCGAATTTGGTAAAATCGCTGTCAGCTCCCTTACAACAACGAATGTTCTCGCTATTTTCCTGAGTGTATTAGCATGTGGTCTGTTTAATATTCGTTCGTCTCTTTGTACAATTGATTGTGTTATTTCAACTGTGTAAAAGCATGCTCCCACTAAAATTGTTATAAATTGTGTTTAATCTTATTTGATTGATAAACAATAATCTTAATCATATTTAACTAGTTGTTAATTTGTGGATTTGGTTATCAAGTTAATCAAATTCAGTTTTATTGATTGCTTAAATATAATTTGTGAGCCCGAGGGCTGTAATCACCGCGTTTATTTTTGTGGGCACTTCTTCAATCGCCTTTTGACAAAAACTTAACTAATTATTATTTAATAAAGTTAATAACAAAGCAATAGTAGGTAAAAGAGAAATTAGAAGACTAGTAAAAAAAGAACGAGACGAACTTTCGGAGAAATTAGCCTGAACCTGAGTGCAGAGCAGGAGGGAAGAGAAGTTCAGTGATTGTTAGTGCTAGTGCTTATACAAGTGTTAGTAATAGTAGGCCATTCTATAAGTTTAATAGCAATAAAAACCCAGATATTTCTAATATAGGTGGAGGTAGGTAGTACATTTAGGCATAGCAGAACAGGTAGTCAAAATATCTCAAATTGTCCAGAAATTTCCCAAAAGCTAAGCTTAGATATTAATATCGACGGCCTTCCATTATTTCGAAGTTCTCCGACGCAGTTGTGGCCAATTCTTATACGGTTAAATAATAACATACTTATACATAATAAACAGTACTTCGAGTTTTATTGCTGCACTGTTCATACAGACTGCTCTGCTGCCCTAACAAACGAGAAAACAATTTTGAAATTGCTCAAAAAATGTTAAATCTTTTTGTTGACAAGTTTCCTACTGTTTTTGGACACAACAGCGTGTCGTACAACGTTCATAGTTTGCTGCAAGTAAAGGACACTGTTAATTGGAGACCCGATTCGAGGCTCATGTTATCGCATTCGAGAATTATTTGCAAACTCTCAAGCGTCTTGTCCGTCAACCAACACAAATTTAAAGTTAGTACATAGTAAAATTGTAGAAGTCAAAATTGTAGGTCCTCCAAACTAAGACGAACCAGAAATAGCTAAAAACAAATTGTTATTTAAGGGCGCCCCATTAAGCGTAAAGAGACCAGACAATTATTGCTACCTGAAAGGCAATGCTCCCATTTTAATAGAGGCATTTGATTAAAGTTTAGGAAAGTTTATCAAAGGTGAGAAATTTACAAATACAAGGGAATTTTATGAAGAGCCTATAAATTCAAAAGATAAAGATATTCGTTTAGTTAATAGTAAAGCATCTCCAGTGTTAGAGAAATAACCATTAGCAGATCTACAAAGAAAAGCTGTTGGGATTAGAGCTGGAGAAACATCGATGCATAGAAATATTAATTTCCGACCCCATAAACTATACATATTCTTGATCAGGGTGACGAGCTGAGTCGATTGATCTTTGTCCGTCCGTCTGTCCGTCTGTCTGTCTGTTTCTACGCGAACTAGGGTCTCAGTTTTAAATCTGTCGAGCTGAAATTTTGCACAGAGTTTTCGTTTTGCTGCACACTACTAATATGTCGGAGCCGACCGGATTGGATGACTATATCTCATAGCTCCCATAGGAACAATCGGTCGGAAAACTAGTTTTAGAGAGAAAAACTTTTTTCTTTTCAATGGAAACGTCTCCAAACTATGCAATCGTATTTTTTTTTTTTTTTTTTTAGTCGAAAGAGTCATTTATTAACTAGGCTTCTGCTACCATTTTTGGCCGCTTATACTAGTGTGAAGTGTTCGATATTAGCAGTACTTGGCATTGTCCATTTGGGCTTACCGATAATGTACTACTGTGGGCAAAAAGTAAGGTGAATTTGTTTGTAAAAATGAAAAATCTTTATTTATTCTTCTAAATCAATTTCATCCCCTTTAAAGTAATCCCCTCCCGATAAAAAAAAATTATGCCAACGTTTTTTCCAATCCTCGAAACATGCCAAATAGTCCCTTTTCGGTATAGCCATCAGCGCTTTCTTCGATTTTGCTTTTATCTCCTCAATCGACTCGAAACGCGTTCCCTAAAGTGGTCTCTTGATTTTTGGGAATAGCCAGAAGTCACACGGAGCCAAATCAGGCGAATACGGTGGTTGCGGAACGATATGCGTCGAATTTTTGATGACTTTTTTGCAAAAAATTGAGAACTTTCGGTACCAAACGAGATTTGACTTTTCGTAGGCCCAAATGGTCTTTTAAAATGGTTTTCACAGATCCTTCTGATATTCCGATCATATCAGTAAGGTCTCTATCAGTCAACCGACGATTTTTGCGCACTAATTCCTCCACTTCATTGACGTTTTGGTCATCTGTGGACGTCGATGGTCGTCCGGAGCGCTCCAAGTCATCCACACGTTCTCGACCCTCTTTGAAGTCTTTGTACCACTTATAAACATTTTTTTTGTGACATGGTAGAATCACCAAAGGCCTTCCGCAACATCCTCAACGTTTCTGCAGCCGAAATTTCATTCGGCAAACAAAATTTGATGGCACTTCTCTGCTCAGACATTGTAAAAATCGAAAAATGCACTCTTGGTCGTTTGGAAAACACAAGCGTAAATATATTACTGATAATGACATTCACATGAAATTTGGCACAGATGTCATCAACAGTCCTGCCAACTCAAAAAAAAAAGAACTTGCCCGAATTGTTAGGCCCGCGAATTTTAAATTGACCCTTACACCTTTCTTTTTGCTCACAGTAGTATACGTGTTTTAATGTAAGAAAGTGTGAGAATTTGGTGTGAATAGTGTTCCGCTAGAGTCGCCGTGATCTGAGATCTTTGGGTAATACCCTCTCACCTTGAATCCTGCGTCTTCTTAACCACTTATTGGCCAATTTGTTGGGGTGGTGTGACAGCTTGTCTAGGTATATTGCAGCCTGCTTATTTACAACGTCTCCAACCATAGGAACTCCAAGGTCCTTTTCAATATCCCTGGTTCTCAGGTACCACTCAGCTCCCGTAATGCGCCTTAGGATTTTAGCTTGGACCACTCTAACCTTTGCCAGGTGAGACTTCGCCGCGATTCCATAAATTTGTATGCCGTATCTCCATACCGGAGCCAGAATAGCCTTGTAAATTAGGACTTTGTTTCTGAGTGACAGCTTGTTCCTGGAGTTCAGGAGCCACCCCATGCGCCGTGCTTTGGCAGTCACTGCCTGAGCTGATGCCTTGGCATGGTGTCCGAAAGTCAGTCGTCTGTCCAGTGTCACCCCAAGGTATTTATGGGCCGCCTTATGCTCCATAAGCTGACCGTGCAGGAATGCAATCGTAGATTTTCAATGTTTTTTAATAATTCTACCAAGTTTAATTAAAATCGGACAACTATATGGTATAGCTGCCATACAAAAGATAGGTCTGAAAAACAGTTTTTGTTAGAAAAACTTTTTTGTTTTTAATGGTAGCATCCTGGAAATTTGTATATGTTTGTTTCACATGCTTTCACATAATTTTACAAATTCGGATGACTTTATCATAAAGCTCCCATACGAACGATCGGTCGAAAAATGGGAAAAAGAGTATTTTTTGAAAATATTTAAGCGAGCACTTGCAAGGGTATAAAAACTTCGGCACAGACTAAGTTAGCTTAGCTTTCTCGCTTCTACTAAATTTACTTGGCGTCTTTAAGAAAGGAATTAAGATATAAGATGTCTTAAACATTTTTTTATAACATGTGCGTCAGCATGGATATATTTTTGCAAAGTATGTATCTAAGAAAATTAAATGTGATGTGTGAAATTATAAGTCGGCGAAGTGGCTACAGCCACAGCTACAGCCAGAAGAGTAGATAACTTGGACATTGCGGACGGATCTAAAGCTGCTAAGCGAAAATGGGAAGGATGGTTTTATAAAAATATGAATTGGGATGTATGTATTTTATTAATATTTTTTTTTAGATAAACACTGATGAAGACATGAGCCCACTAAAAGAAGTCGTAAGGAAATATTTCTGTATTTTAGCTACATCCACCGCGTCTGAAAGGTCATTCAGTAGAGCTGGACAGACCCTATCGAATAGACGCTGCACCTTTGAACAGAAGATTTTGGAGCGTTTAATGTTCCTGAATACAAATTTTATTGATTTTAATAAGTCTTAATAATACTAAGAAAAAGTTTATCAAGAGCTCTAGAAGGGACATTAGTTTTATAATTTGTTTAATATATTTAAAATAAATATATTTTTCATCTATATATTTACAATGTACATTCATTATTTATTTCTATTTAATTTGCAGCAAAAAAGTGCTTTGGTAAGGTACATTGGCACTTAAACTTTAAAATGATCGATGTTTCATCGATGTTATACTTTCAAAACATCAAAAACATCGATGTATCAATCGATGTTTCTCCAGCTCTAGTTTGGATGCCATAAATAACTAATTTATTGTTAGTACCCCTTTTACATTTAGGGTATTCACTAGCCCTCGTAAAATGATAAAGCGTAAATTTACCACACACGATATACCGAGCGACCCCTTATGATTCACTGTCGTAATTGTTGTGGTAAACAAGCTGTTTTGACAAGAAGAAGAAGATTCTTTGGGTGTCAAAACTTTATTTGTGACAAAATAAAAACAAAATAAAAATGCCAAGACAAAGTGTGCAAGAAGCATTGATTAAGCGAAAAATAGACTTGGCCCTTCATGAAATCGAATGCATTGATGGTAGGTGTACTAATCAAGCCTTAATACGAGAATGAAAAAATATGAATACATACAACAATTTTAGATATGGACCATGATGCAGCCGACACTAAGAAATGATTTTACAACACTTTAACTTGTTATTTTTTACGCTTTTACGACAGGTTTTTTTAACATACCCCAGAGCATCAAAAACGTCGTAATTTTTTTCTCATGAATTTTGTTGTTGCTTCGTAGATTTTTGGATTTACGCTTTACCATTTTACGAGGACTAGTGAATACCCTCATTTATAAATTTATATATTTATTTATTTATTAATCGTCGACAAAAAAGCTGTCAACAAATTTGATATAACGTTATAAAAAGGCTTATCAACTAGGATGCCTAACAAAGATAGCCTAACAAAATTACAAAATAAACTAATAGCGACTCCGACTCGGTGGGGGAATTTTATTTGCCTGTCCGGCCAGCTATGCCCCGATTCACAGCCTGTTGTAGTCAGAGACGCTATTAGAACTATAAAAGAAGAAGAATAGGAAAGAATAGCAAATTGTTTTGTTGTTAGCTTTATTTATTTAGTCCGTAGGAATACTTAACGCTTTCGTTAGGTATGAAGGTATATGGTGTCGGTGCCATAGACATCTTTTGAACATTCACTACTGTGGTCTAAGAACCAAAAAAAAAACAAGTAAGGGTGCTGCAGCTCACTTTCCCGACCACAAAATACCCTGTTCATTTATTTTCATTTATTTGTTTTTGAATTATTGAAGATGTCATCCTAAATGTAGGCAATACTTTTGAGTCCTATCAACAATGGGGGCGCTCTTATCAGCTCAACTGTTTTGCTTATAACTCCGTGTTTTGGTCCCATCTGACTGTACTTTTCAGAATACATAGAAATTGGGCCTAGTCCTATTTATACTAAACTTGAAAATTGTGGATCTCACGGCTTTTTAGGTCTTGGATTTCTAGAGGAGGTCTAGGTTTTTTGGGGATAAAAGGGGGACGGGGTGGAATTTTTCAAATCTGAAACAAACTTGATCTGCGTACAGCATAAATCTACATTCGTGCAAAAATTTGTGGCTCTATCTCTTATAGTCTCTGAGATCGACGCGTTCATACAGACAGACAGACGGACAGACGGACGGACGGACGGAATGACGGACGGACAGACGGACAGACGGACATGGCTATATCGACTCGGCTGTTCATGCTGATCAAGAATATATATACTTTATGGGGTCGGAAAATTTTCCTTCTCCCTGTTACATACATTCGCACAACTTCATGATCTCCCTTTTCCCATGAGAATAGGGTATAAAAACACGCTCCAAGTCATAGATTTTAATAATATTCATTTCACTTCAACTTAGTTATACCAAAATCCAAATTGCAGTGAAATCAAATAACAAATATACAGGAGCAATTATGGCACCTCCTCGCAAAATAAAACGCGTTTCATTCGATATACAAGGTATGAATTTCAGATCAATAAATGCAATTGTGAAGACTAATTTTTTTTCTCGATTTAGCACTTGAGCAATCAAACGAGAATGTCGGCGATAGCCTCCAGTCTTTAAAGGAAAAAAAGTGTTAAAAGTAAAAAAAGTTAAAGGTAACTAGAAATTGTTCTTTTATAAAGAATGGAATGCGCGAAGAAGCCCAAGCAATTATTGGTAACTATGAGTCAATTTTGGCAGGAAATGGGTTTCACAACAGCTCTGTACAGCATTTGTAAATTCGTTCGCATCGAGACCTCTAAAAAGAGTGTAATATGAAAAACTACCCTTATGCATTTTTTTTTTAATTTCGACGAGATTAACTATTTTGTGATGAACTTGTAATTGTAATTATATAATTCTTTATTTTCAGAAAATGTCCGTCAAGAACACAAAGTGCTCCTTGGTAAATACGACGGTGAACTACTTACTAACAATAAATATCTATAGTTTACTTTATATTTTCAGAAAATTTCCAATGGGAAAATCGTGTGCTTAGAGGTATGGTAATTATATGGCTGGCGATTGAACAAAAGTTTTGAGTATTATACCTATTTCAGGGCAATTAAAGGTATTGGCGGAAGCTTTGGTTCAGCAATCAGCCGTGCTCAAAAATTTAAACAGCCACTTTGACGAAGACTCCGTTCTGGAAGTCCAGCTTCCAATTCAAACGATGGCAGATTTAAAATCGTTGGAGTCGATTTTAAATGAAACCAATGTTGACAATTATGTAAGAAATTTTTTGTATCCATTTAGATTTTTAGATTTTTACTGGAAGTTTTTCTTTTTATAGATAAAGAAGTTCAGAAGCTTGTTGAATTACAGGTGTGGCCAAAAACTTAAAGTACATTTTAAGTGACGAAGTGGTTATGGCGTGCAACGTAGACGGGGTACAGGAAAAAAAGCCTTAAATGAGTACAAGCTGTTCTACAAGACACTAATTGGAATTACATAAAAAAAAAAGTGGATAAGCCGAGTAAAGTATTAATAAAATCACAATTTCAGATTCTATCCCGATCTCAAACTCATCTGAGTCTGCTGATAAAGCAACTTCGTAAGGCACCCAGAAGAAATTAGTTTTTAAACAGCAGAACTCCTCGAACTCGATGGAAATAAATTTAAATTTCTATACATAAGGCAATGTAAACAGACTAATTTGAATATGAGCTTTATTTTCTTTAAAGTTTAAAAATATACGTTTTAATGTTAAATTTGTGCACAAATTTCCATTCAGTTCTTTTAGCCATGAAAAGCATGAGTAAGTTTCATGCTTGATTCCTGAGGTGACTGTAGATCAATTTCATCAGTGATTTCATAGATGATTTTGGGACGAATTCATAGGTGGTTTCATAGGTGAATTTAGTTCGAATTCATTCATTCATGTCTGAATATAAAATGGGCTCATGGGTGAAATCATTCATGAATTCGAATTGAAATCACTCATGAAATCACTCATGAAAGTCACCCTCGAATTCAGTACTGCATTTTAAGGGTAAAAGAAGCGAACGTCATGAAGTCCTAACATGGCTGAAACTCATATAAGGCAGGCCTGAATTCATGACCAGCTCTTCCATTTCAGGGCTGATTCAGCTATGATTCAGGCCTGAGCCGTACTGAAAGGCGGGGTTGCATTGGAACATGGCATGGCGCATAGGAAACATTGCTTCTCTCTTGATTCCCAAAGTGTCTCCCACCTCCTCCATGTACCGTACCAATACCTACCAATCCATAAGTCATATTATGTTTCAGTTCATACATACCATTACCAATGGCAGGAGCATGTCTGCTAGCCAAGCTTCTGTTTACATCCAGCGGTTATATTTTGCTGCAAAATTCATGATCGCATGAGCCACCTTCTGTGGTGAGGTCAGCTGCGCTTCCAGAAGCGCCTTGTGCGTCATCGCATTTGTGAGTGTCGCCTTTGCCATCTTGATTGGGCATGCAGATTCCATAAGGGACAACTGTAGATGCGCCGCTAGGTCCAACTTCATGTGCGAAACGCGAAGTATATGCGTCGCCGTCAAAGCCATCCTGTGTGGCTCCAAAGGTTGCGCTTCCATAAGAGCCGATAGAAGGTTCATCTTGATGTGCACCACCATGTGCACTTCCATGTGCATGTGAAACTCCATGTGTACCTCCATGTGCAGCTCCATAAACACCTCACTTAGCGCTCTTCGAGTCATATCCGGATTCCGGACGGTCTCGGATGATGCAGCCTTAGTCCTGGCTAGCATGGTGCCAGTGGACATATTGGCACTCGAAATGAAGAAGATTTACGATGAGCGAACAGTGATGGAAAGTGACGACTTATGACATACGAAAGTCGGAAAGAATTGAGTCGATGGCTATATGGCAGGAGCGGTGGAACATGGCCACCAACGCAAGATGGACCCACAGATTAATTCCACATATGGATAAATGGATAAGAAGGACGGAAGTGGAGTTAAACTTCTACCTTACTCAGTTTTTCACAGGTAATGGAGGATATAGGGAATACCTGCACAGGTTCAAGCATGAAGATACACCAGACTGTCCGGCGTGCCCAACGGGAACGAAAATCCACATCACGTGTTGTACAGCTGTGTGAGGTACAGGACCAGGCAAGAGTCTGTGCCACCCATCGAGGAACTCGTCAGCTACATGCTAGTGTCGGATTCTTTCTGGAGAACCATTGGCGAGCTCATTATAGGCATCCAGAGCGATCTGAAAAGATGCGAGCAAGAGCGACGCGCAACGGAGAGTGCCTAATATAGGCAACCCATCCCCGCGAAGTAATACTCAACGGTGATCCCGCGGGGAATGAGGTGCGTAGTTGGGAGGGGTGTATTTAGCAAGTAGGCACCAATGTTGTTGGTGAATCGTGCATGCTGTTGGTACGGGCCAACAGTATCTTTAGAATATTTTCATCCCCCCATGGCGAATCCATGGAAAAAAAAAACACCTCTATGTGCGTTGCTGCCCAAGCAACCCTGTGTGGCTCCAAGGTTTGCGCTTCCATATGCGCCGAGACAAGGTATGTGTTGATGTGCACCACCATGTGCTCTGCCACGTGCAGCTACATATACGTCTCCATGAGCGTTGCTGCCAAAGCCATCATGTGTGGCTCCAAAGTTTGCGCTTCCATATGCGTCAAAAGAAGGTGTGTATTGTCGTGTGCCACCATGTGCACTACCAAGTGCAACTCCATGTCCACCACCATATGCACTCCATCTGCACCTCTATGTGCATTGCTGCCCAAGCCACCCTGTGTGGCTCCAAAGTTTGCGCTTCCATATGCGCCAAGGGAAGGTACATCTTGATGTGCTGCACCGTCAGTGGACAAGCCAGTTGGGTCACAATTTGAATCCACTATTACTGAATGCTCCAGCGATCAGATAGTTCTTGTGTACATTTCAACATATCTTGCCATTGAGTTGATAATGAGAAAATTTCGTCCAGTATGCACTCAAGCGCATTTGCATCTGATTTTTCCATAACTGTATCATTGTTGTCAAACTCCGATTCATTATAATTATCTGACTCCAAGTTGTCCAACCTCACAGAATTACTCGATCCAGACATCTCTTTTAACAAAATCCGCTTTTTATTATTTTATACATCAGCTTACTTCACCACTTCTTTCTCTCTGTGAGTTTGTGTATATGAAACTAAGCGGTTCAGTTCGCTCGAAACTCAGTTAAAATCGTGCTTGGCAACTGAAGAAGGTTCTGTCATGTCCAGAAAAAACGAACACAAAATAGAACACTTAAACCTTAACTCCAGGTTAATATATGTATTTAATTGTTTAATGTATGGTACAACATTATTTAGTGCGTAAGATACGTAAAGAGAGCGTTTATTTTACCGTGTTCGTGCCGCACGAACAGTCTGAGTACTTTCCTTTTAGTGGTGGACAATGCTACTGCTTATCGATAAAGGTATAAAGAATGTATGAACCTCAATTTGTCCCTGAACTCCTGTGTCCACTTGGACATTGTGCCTACCTCCCACCCAGGAAACTCTCCGAACAGCACACTATAAATGGCACCACAAACTTGGCGAGGAATTCTTCAAAAATGTTGTTTGCTACTTCTATATGTGGAACTAGCGAGCCGTTGTAAATCTCTAGAAGAGAGAATCCAAATAAATATACAAGTTTTATTATTAAATCTGAACGTAGCATAGTTTATTCACTCTAAGACAATATAATACTTTGCTTTGATTGGTATACGGTCTGGCCGTGTATTATGCTTGAATACCAAGAGCGCCTCAACCAAACCAAAAAGGTAGTTCAATGTCATTTCTGACATGTACATATGTAGAAGTATTCAAAGAAAACTGCTTTATATTTTGAAACTACAAAATGTGTACAAGGTATTGTATGTGCATGATGTAGGTACCCAATTACGTATACTCACATCGGTGGCATAGCGCCCTTTAATGCCTCTTTCCTGCAAATATGGGCTTACCGAAAATTTGGGGCGTTGCCGTCTTCTGCCCCATAAAAATCACCAAGGAATTGTCCATAGCCACTGCATTCATCAAAGTGTCTTCAACTTAAATTTTTCACAAATTATTCAAATTGTCCGACGAGGAGGCCAAACCAAACGAGCAAATTGCAAATAAAAATATTGAAAATGCAAACAATGAAAATTCGGTTTTTGGCAAAATGCCGTTTCCACAACTTCACTCAATTACAAACATAGAAATGTTTTTAACGCATCGCGCGCGACGCGGCGCGGCGCGCGGAAAGAACAAGAAAAGTTCGCAGCGGTTATAGCAAACGCCAATCAAAATATTTAGATAAAGTGTATGATTTGGTTCGCGACCATACTTGATAAACTTGCGACTGGCATACAACTCGGCGGGGAACTTCCAAGCCACCTACTTAGCCAGCTACAGCAAACAAACGCAACTAACGACGAATCTGTTGACGTTTTTGTACTAAACGCCTCCCACCTGCAGCACGAGCCATCATTGTAGGCATGCTTGAGAGTTCCCACAGCACAACACTCTCACAACTTGCAACCGCCGCAGACGCTGTGATGGATTCACTCAACTATTCTCCAGGTGATAATATTTCTGTCTTATCACGCAACACTTTTGGACGAGGATCAACTGAGGAACGCATCGGTCAAATAGAGAAACGCCTCGACAACAACGACAAGATGTTCCTGCAATTTAACAACAAGCTTGCGCAGCTACTGAACAACAACAATCAACGTTCTCGCAGTGGTAATCGCTCACAGAGCAACAACAGTAGCAACACCCCTACGGCGAACAACACTTCATGCAAATACTGCTGGTACCACAACAAGTATGGGAGTGAGACACAACACTGCAATGCCCCTAGCCCCTAGCCCCCCCTCTTTTAATCAAGGCAACAACGCCGATCCAAAAAACTAAAATCCGCCGTCGGAGATCAAAAAGGCACCTTCGACGGACAAATTAAAGATGCCGTACAACACCATACTAAGCTAAGGGTTAATGTATTTACGATTTCGACATTCAATCGACTTTTCGTTCCAGATACAAAATCAGGAAAAAACTTCTTAGTCGACACTGAGCAGACGTTTCCGTCATACCTTCTGTTGCAATGAATCGACGTATCACACCCACCAATGACTATACGCTTTTTGCAGCTACTGGCACTGCAACTGAGACGCATGGTACAACCCGTCTTACACTGGATCTCGGACTATGCCGTCCGTACACATGGAATTTCATAATCGCTGATACCAAAATCCCAATCCCATTGAATCCGACTCCTTGCAACACTTCAACTTACTGGTTAACATTAAGGACGCTAAACTCATCGACGCAGAAACGCTTTTGTCACGCCGTGGTATCTGCAGCCTGCAATCATCATCTCAAATCAAAACATTCAACACATCTTGTGAATTTGCCAGGCTGCTCGAAGAATTTAAGGACGTCACACAGCTGAACGCTTCAGCTCCAGAACTAACTACAGCTGATGTCACCCACTGCATTGATACAAAAGGCGCACCCCCATTCGCAAGATCAAGACCACTCACTCCTGAAATTTTCAAAGCAGCTAAGAGTGAATTTCAATGAATATTGGTGTGTGTCGCCCTTCCAAAAGCTCATAGGCATTACCTTTGCACATGGTCCGCAAGCCTACTGGTAAATGGCCACGCTCTCATTTCGCAAACAATTCCAGATCGGTACCCTCTACCACATATGTAAGATTGCACACATGTTTTCTATGGCAAGCAAATTTTCTCCAAAATCGATCTTAACCGTGCATATCACCAGATCCCTATGGAACCACGCGATGTTCCCAAAACAGCGACAACCACACTCTTTGGTTTATTCGAATTTACGCATATGACATTTGTAATGTGTAACGCTGCACAAACGTTTCAATGTTATATGCATTCCGCATTCAGAGACGTGGATTTCTTATTCATCTACGTAGATGATTGCCATCACTTGAGATAACATGGACTAACATAAAATCCACCTTCGATAAGTATTCGAACTACTCCGACGTTTTCATCTCACCATAAATTCAAGCAAGTGTCATTTCAACCAGAAATGTATTGAATTTCTCGGTCATCATGTGGACTGCGACGACATCAAGCCTCTGCCAGAGAAGATCCAAGCAATCACAAACTTTCCACTGCCAAAAATTGCAAAAAAACTTCGTCGATTTTTGGCAATGATCATCTTATAGACGCTTTATTTTTCGAATGCCATACAACATCAAGTACCGCTGGTTCAGTTGATTCCAGGCAACAAAAAGAACGACACTTCCCCGATTAACTGGACAGGGGGGGAGCTTGAAGGAAGATTATTCGATGTAAGCACAGACCACAAGCCACTGGTATATGCTTTTTCCCAGAAACCTGAAAAAGCTTCTCCACGTCAACATCGACAGCTGGACTTTATTGGTCAATTCTCAACATCAATACTGCATGTAGCTGGCATTGAAAATTCAACAGCCGATACCCTATCTCGCATCGCTGCTGTGGAAGCTAACATCATCGACTACAATCAAATCGCTACCGCTCAATTAAATTGTCCTGAGCTTAAGCAATTACTTTGCGATGACACAACCACCCTGCAACTCAAAGCAATCGACATTCCAAATACGACGAATCCAATCTTATGTGATTTTTCTACTTCCAGCGTGCGACCATTCATCCCGCAACCCCTCAGAAGAAAAATCATCAGCAAAATTCACAACATTTCCCATGTAGGAGTTGGCTCAACAATCAAACTTATCAAGGAACGATTCGTACGGCCTTTTATGCACAAAGAAATAACTGATTTCGGCAAGCACTGCATCCCCAAGTTCACTCTCAACTTTAGTAATATCAACTGCCAACACAAAGATTCGAACACATCAACTTGGATCTTATTGGACTACTACCTCAATCTGGACAGTTCAGATATTGCTTGACTATCATCGATTGCTATACCCGGTGACCAGAAGCTGTCGCCTTTGAAGATATTCATACAGACACAGTTGCAGCCGCCATGGTAAACATATGGATTTCCCGCTTTGGAGTCCCTGCCCGCATCACATCGGACCAAGTTTGACAGTTCGAGTCCAGGCTATTTATCGAGCTGTCCCGACTCCTAGGCATCGATCATTTACGCACGACATCATATCATCCTCAAGCTAATGGGATTTGAATGCTGGCATAGGACCTTAAAGGCAGTCATCATTTGGAAAATAGGATTGGTTGGCCTCAGAAACTGCCAATAATTCTTCTTGGACGATCTTAAAACAACATTAAGCATAAGGCCCAAAGCAGTCTTCAAGTGCAATTGTAATCCGATAATTAACCTATATGCATATGTCAGCACATTTTGACCGAGCACAATGTGAGCATGCACCCAACCCGTGATCTACTCTGACGAGTACAAAAGAGTACATATGTAAAAAGTATTCATAAGCCCGATGCCTTGTTTTTGACGGCGTAAAAGCTTAGCTTATGAAATGAAAAGAGGAGAAAAAAAGCAATCTTGAAACTAGACAGACGTTCGAATTATTTCGGGTAAAACTCTGGACTGATTCTGGGATGTGGATGCCAGACAGATCAGAATACCTGGCGGCCTTTTTTGACAGTAATCAGGATCTTCATGAAAGCGAGCTGGACCTGGATCTTTGAGACGAAATCAAATAAGTCAATTAATTAAATTACATTAGGGGAATTATTAACTGCAGAAAATGCCTTGACATGGGATACTGCAAATAAAACGAAACGAAAAATTTACTATTTAGAGTCATTCGTAAAAACAACACTGGAGCAAAAGAAGACTCAACACACCCACTCACAACAAAACATACAAACCATAGAAAAAGTTAACAATCCCCGTGAAAATGCAGATCCCAATTTAAAAGAAAACTTGTCCGCCCGACTGTGAGAGACCTATGTTCAGTGTACACTGCCGGAAAATTGCAGAACATAAAACTGCATAATCCATATTCAACACTATCCAAAATCGGCACAACCGCCTCCAGGTTTGTGGACAGCTTAGGAAGCAAGATACGATCTCCAAGAAAGGCATCGGTTGACAAAAAATCCGAAAGACGAACCCAGACGACTGATTTTTTTTTTTTTTTCCATAGTTTATTTTAATTTAACACCCCTTTACTAAATTTGTACAATTTACTGTTGCTCTTGAGAGCAACTTATATTGTGGTGTATGTTGATTTTTAGTTATAGGCATTAGCCGTTTGTAGTGAGATGTGATTTTTTCCGTGTAGAACTAGCTGTAGGGATTTTAACATCTAGTAAGTTATGGTAGGTTGTGTGAGTTGAGGTGAGTATTTACAAATGCATGTGGGTATTTACAGGAGTAGATGAATATTTACAGGTAAGTCGGACTATGTTACAAAAGGGTAATGCTCGAAGAGAGAGGCTATATCGCTCTACTCGCCAGGTCTGTGGGATGGATCCTCTTTAGCCTCCTTCGAGCTCTGATCCCATTTATTCTTCGTCTTCTACCGAGACGTCTCGCTAGGATGTTTGGGTGGCACGCAACTTTCTCTAGGTAGCGGGCAGCCTGGTTGTTAATAGTGTCTCCAACCATAGGGACTCCGCACTCTTTTTCAATGTCTTTTGTACGAGTGTACCACTCGGCACCAGTGATTCTCCTGAGGATTTTGGCCTTAAAAACCCTTATTTTATTCAGGTGGGTTTTGGCAGCTATACCATATACCTGTACGCCGTACCTCCAGATCGGCGCAAGAATAACCTTATAGATAAGGACCTTGTTTTTCAGCAACAGTTTGTTGTTGGCATTCAGGAGCCAGCTTATCCTTCTGGCCTTGCTACGCAATTTCCCAGCTACTTCGGCGGTGTGTTGCTTGAATGTGAGTCTTTTGTCTTTTGTGTGAGTAACGCTACAACATTTTTCCGGATTTACCGAGATATTCCATCTGCAGGCCCAGCTCTCGAATTTTCTCAGGTACTCTTGGAGTGCGACTGTTGCCATATTGACACACTTGTCTCTTGCCATAATCGTAGTGTCATCTGCAAAGGTGGCGATAAGAAGGTCCTTCGGGTCTTCTATAGGTATGTCACGCACTGTGGGCATGTCAGAGGTGAAAAGGCTATACAGTGTTGGGCCTAGCACGCTGCCTTGAGGTACTCCTGCTCGAATCCTCTTTGTCTGGGATGCAAGGCCATCATGGACCACTATGAAGGTCCTGTCAGTGAGGATAGACTTCACCATTAGGTAGATTTGAGGATTGAGCGTTCCCTTTATTTTAGCCAGAAGGCCATCGTGCCAGACGCGGTCAAATGCCTGTTGGATGTCCAAGTACGCTGCCACAACGTAATCCTTGGCGTGGAATCCTTCCAGGTCAAAGTTGGCAATACTTCATCAAAGAAAACCTGTGCAATGTCCAGCTCCGGTTACAAAACCAGATCATCAAAAAAAATTGAGTAAAGTTAACTTCGGCTCGGCCGAAGCTTTTATACCCTCGCGGCACCTTTTCTAACAAATTTGAAGGACATATCCACTGAAAACAAATAATTTTTTAAATTACTGACTCTACTTTTGTATGACAGCTATACATATAGATGTCCGATTTGTTAAATTTTAAAGAAGACTAGCGTTTTGAGAGTGCAAAATATTGTGAAACTGAGCTCTTACCAGCCCGGTTGACGCCGTATGACCCATGAAGTCGTAACTCCCCACCTACAAGGTACCATTTAAATAAAAACAAAAAAATTACAAAATTTGAAATATACCTGAGCATATGTATTAGGTTCATTTTCCATAACGTATAGTACAAAAACTCAAAACGGATCTACCAATCCTTATTAGTAGTACTTTGTCAACAATGATTAACCACAATTCAAATGTAGTGGATTTTACCGCTAATGCAATTAACATAGTCCATGTATCATCACCCGACTTAGAAGCTATTACAAGCCTATTGATCGTCATTATCGTGCATATGTGCGTTAACATTTTCATGAAGTTGGATGAAATGCACAACAGATGCCTTAAGAAGAGACATTTGAGCAAGGCGAACGATTTAGATAAAGTCTAAGACAGGAAAAGAAAAAAACAAATAAGCCGAATATTCATATTGAAAAAATGGAAGCGTAAGTTAAAGTCGGCCCTGCCCAACTTCGAAATACCCGTTACTCAAGGCAATTAGTGTTTAATAACCTCATTCGGCTCAGATAAGTATGCAACGTTTTTTAACTCTGCCATTTATTATTTGATCTTTATGAAAAGGGCATAGCCGTATAAGCATACAAAAACGGCTCTGCGCAATGAGGCCCCAATGAAATAAGGCCCCAAAAAAAAAAATGAAATAAGGCCCCAAAAATGTACATGGAAAACAAAAGCAACAATTTTTCCTAAAATTTGGGGTGTTATTTCCTTTTCCCAAACTCATTTTTGGGGCTTTATTTCATTTTTATTAGGAAATAAAACCCCAATTTTTAATATGAATATTTTGGGGTCTTATTGCATACATTTTTTAGTACAAAATTTTCAAAAAAATCGAGCGATTTGTAAAAAATTTTCATTATTTCTTAATGTTATAGAAAGTTTATTTTACTCAAAATACTTATATCAAGATTGTAAATTTATTTCTAACTTCTTATAATCAAAATATTGAAAAAAAAGCAATTAAATGAAAAAAAAACAACTGAAAAATTGGGGTGTAATTCATTTTTGAAATTGGGGTATTATTTCATATGAAATAAGAACCCAAATTTTGGGGCCTTATTTCATTTTTATTTAGGGCCTTATTTCATCTCAGTGGGGCCTTATTTCATATTTCAAATTGGGGTGCTATTTCATTATGAAATAACACACCAAATTTGGGGCCTTGTTTCATTTTGTCTTTTGGGGCCTTATTTCTTTGGGGCCTCATTGCCTGCAGCCTACAAAAACTGCCCCCTATCTTATCATCACCAAATTTAAATATGTGATAACCATCAATGAGAACATCACTCTCCTAAATTTTTAGTCTGATAGGAGCTATTGGAGTGGAGTTATGAGGGCGGAAAGTTAAATTGAAAAACTGTTTTTTCTCAAGAACGGCTTAATCGATTTGGTTGAGCTAAATATATATTATATATTATAAAAGAGACAATGTATGAAGCAGAGAGCCGCCTGCTGGGGGTGCTCCATTATCGTATCAACGGAATGGCCATGGAAATGAAGCTGATGGCTTACCGGGTGATGCAGCTCGAGCGGGAAGTTGGTGAACTTCGGTTGTTGAAGGACCAAGTTGGTGGGATGGAGGTCAAGTGGGAGGCACAACACAACTTGAAGAGTGCATGCGATGTACGCATACATGGTGTTCCTTTCGAGGAGGGCGAAAAATTGCGGTCCATGTTCAACACATTGTGCCTTGCGGTAGAACTTGTCCCACCGCCAAGAGTAAGAGACATCTTTAGAGTCCGCACATCACAGAACACCAATGTCGATCCACCAATAATTGGAAAATTGGAAACCACGAGGGAAAAAATCTGTCTTCTTCGCGCACTTGGTGATTACCGGCGTAAGTCAAAGTCACTACTATGTATTGGGCTGCTGGAATTTAGGTCGCCGGCAGTTTTCTATGTAAATGAGCAGATATCCAGAGAAAGCTTTCTTATCTTTAAAGAAGCAATGCGCTTGAAAAAGCATAAGTCTCTGTCGGCTGTGTTTACTCGCCGTGGGACTGTGCACGTCAAATGTAATGGGAGAGACGATGTTTTTTGTATTGAGCGAATCGAAGAGCTTTTATCGCTCTTACCTGCTGAACCCCCTTCCTCTTCAGCTACTGAGTCTCACCTTCTCGACTCCCACCCTCCTTCTGGTATTCTCCCTGATGCTCTCCCCGATACTCTCCCTGATCCCACCTATGATGCTCGCCCTGGTACTCCGGATGCATCAACTGAAACTCCAGCTGGCTCTGGGGTTTCAATTGATAATTTTCGTTAAAAGCTTTGTTGTTCTTTTAATTGCTCTCCCAGTTAATGTATCCCCAGTAGTAGTTTTTAAGAGTATGTTTAGATTTAAGTGTGCCTCTTTATTTATCAAGCGTGCTTTCCTAATTGCAATTTCTCTTCATAACAATGCAGGTCAATGCAAATAGCTGTATAGCGAGCAGTCTGATAAGAATGTTAGGTAAACAAAAAGAAGGTTTTGTAAGGTCAGGAGCGTTTTCCTTTCCTGCACGAGATCAAAGTGGTGGGGGTGAAGCTTGTCGAAACCACGCTAGATGAAAATCCACCCAACGCAATGAGGCACAACCGTTCTGTTCAATCGCTTTCAAGGAACTGTTTAATATTTTCAACGTGTATGCTAGGCGCAGCTAGCGAGTATCAAAGAACATAAAGAAGAGAGAAAAATTACAGTAAGCAAAAATGAAATGAAAGATCATTAGGGGGATTCATGACTTAAATAATAGAGTATTAGGCAAATTAAAGAGTTTACAAAATATATTGGATATTCAAGCTTGTCAATGAAATAAAATTACAGTTTTCCAAATTGTGGGCCATGTTTGGCCCAACATCCCGGCCCCGTTGAAAGCTCATGGCTCTTTCAAGAAACTGGAAGTAATGCCAATTTATGAATAGGTCGCCTGATGACTCCCTTGATGGTTCGAACGTCTGCTACTCTAACTTGCTTATCCTTGCCAGGAATCGTCGCTATGATTCGGCCCATAATCCACTTCTGTGGGGGCAAATTGTCCTCATGGACAAGGACCAAATCACCAACGGAGACACTTGCAGATGTCTTGGTCCACTTTGAACGAGCCTGCAGCTCGCTCACATTATCCTTGAGCCACAGCTGCCAAAAATGTTGTTTAAGGCCAGTTACACGTCTCCAGCGCTCCAAGTGATCCAGCTTTTCATCCGCAACTGGATACTCCGGTAGAGCATGTAGAGGGGCACCAGTCAAAAAGTGACCTGGTGTCAATACTCCCAAGTCATTTGGGTCCGGCGAATGTGGGGACAATGGACGGGAATTTAGGATTGCCTCCACCTCTGCAGTAACTGTGGTTAGCTCTTCAAATGTAAGACGAGCGTTCATTAGACTGCGGGTCATCAATCCTTTGGCACTCTTGACTGCCGCCTCCCACAGGCCTCCAAAGTGTGGTGCTCTGGGAGGAATGAAATGAAAGTTTATAAATTCATTAGTACAAAAATTGACAATAGATCGCTGGGTTTCTTGCTTGAATAAGAAACTTTGAAGATCCTTTAACTGGTTGCTTGCGCCAACAAAATTAGTTGCGTTGTCGCAGAAGATGTCCGAAGGTAGTCCACGTCTGGCAATCATACGCTTTAGAGCGGCAAGAAATGCATCTGTCGATAAGTCCGAAACCACCTCGATATGTACGGCCTTCGACGCAAAGCATACAAATATGGTAATGTAGCTTTTGATTGGGCCCTTGCCTCGAATCCGAAGATATGTGCTGACAGGTCCACAAAAATCCACTCCACATCGTGAGAATGGACGAGATGGAGATAGCCTTTCCACTGGGAGGTGTCCCATTACCTGCTGCTGTAGCTTTGGCTTATAACGCACGCAGTGGACACAAGCCTTGACTATGTTGCGTGCCAAGTCACGGGCATTGACAATCCAAAATTTTTGACGAATGAGTACTAGTGCCTTGGGTCCTGCGTGGTAGTTTTGTAGATGAAGAGACTGGACATATTTTCGAACAAAGTCATCTTTGCTGGGAAGCAGTATAGGGTGTTTGACTGCCTCAGGAACGTCTGCTAATTCAAGCCGGCCTCCAACTTTCATCAACATGTATCCGTCTGTGGACTGCAAAAACGGATTAAGGAAATTAAGATGACTGCATACTGGTTTGCCCTTCCGAAGAGCACAAATTTCTTCAGAGAAGTTCTGCTGCTGTATGTTCCAAATTATACAATGGAGAGCACGTTGCAGCTCTTGTGGACCAGGAGATGGGGTATCAAATGATGAGCTTTTTCTGGTAAAACGCCATCCAAAACGTAGCATCCATGCAACAATGCGCAGGCAGCGGTGATGTGAACTTATATCTTGAAGAGATTCCAATAAAATGCTGCTCTCCACTGAAATCTTGAAGGCTGACTTGCGTTTCTCGAGGTTCACCATCTCAAGATCAATTTCATGTCGAGTGTCAGTTGGCCAATGATTGGAACTCTTTTTGAGGAACTCCGGCCCCTCAAACCAATTAGAATCCTCCAGTTCCGAGGGCGTGCATCCCCTGGATACCAAATCGGCAGGATTGAAGCGAGTTGGCACATATCTCCATATACAATTTTTCGTATTTTCTTGTATGTCGGAAACTCGGGTCCCAACATATGTGGACAAGGTGGCCGAATGTTGCCGGATCCAATGCAGCACAGTCTGCGAATCGCTCCAAAGAAAAGTTTTAAATTCGGTTTTAAAAACTTCCTTGATTTTTGTAAAAAGGAGAGCCAACAGATGAGCAGCGGCCAATTCCAATTTTGGGACAGATAGTTTTCGTGTTGGTGCCACTCTGGACTTGGAAGTTATCAGCTGTACCTTTATCTTGCCATCATCACCCACCGTTCGCGCGTATACACAACATCCGTAGGCGCGAATGGATGCATCGCAAAATCCATGTAATTGGAGTTCTTGAGGATTTGGCTGCAGACAATAGCGCGGTATTGTCAATGACTCCAGCGATAATAGTGATTCCAAGAAGCTTGTCCAAGCTTGGTGCATGTGCTGTGGGATAGCCTCATCCCACACCAACTTTAACAGCCATAGCTCTTGCATAATTATTTTTGCAACAATGACAACAGGCGATACCAATCCCAATGGGTCAAATAATGATGACGCCAGCGATAAAATGGTACGCTTTGTGACAGAACCAAATGTCTTCTTGGGTTGAAATGCGAACAGAAACGTATCTTGCTGCTGGTCCCAAGTTAATCCCAGCGTGCTTGTGACGGCTGTATCTTCCAGATTTAAATCCTTTACTGTGCTGTCGTCAACAAATTCAGTGCCATTTTGCCAGCTCGAATTTTCCCTCTTGAAGAATCTTGGTGACTTCTGTCTTAAGCTGGCGAAGACCGTCCACAGTATCATGCCCACAAAGGAAGTCATCCACATAAAAAAATAGCTTGATGGCTTCGGCTCCAAGCTTGCTGCTGTTTGCATGTAGATCAGCCAAATGCATCATGGCACGTATAGCCAAAAATGGGGCAGCTGCCGTTCCATACGTAACTGTGTTCAGTTCATAGGTGAGTAGCTCTTCATCTGGTGAATTTCTCCAAAGAACATATTGAAATTTACGATCACGTGGGTCAACCAGTACTTGCCTGAACATTTTTACAACATCTGCAGTAAATGCATATTTGTACATCCGGAATCGAAGGAGCAGCATATACAGTTCAGTCTGGATGGTTGGACCCACCATCAATACGTCATTGAGGGACCTTTGCGATGAAGTTTGGCTGGAAGCGTCAAACACAACCCTCAATCTGGTTGATGTGCTGTTCATCTTGAACACACAGTGGTGAGGAATATAAAAATGTGGTTCCTCCAGGTTTGGTGTGCCCACCAAGCTCATGTGATTTAGCTGCTCAAACTCTTTCACAAATTCCACGTAGGTTGCCTTGACTTCTGGTGTGCGATTCAAGCGTCTCTCCAACGCCTCAAATCTTCTCTTGGCCGTCTCAAAAAAACGGCCTAGATAGCTTGGATCGTCTTTGAAAGGTAGTCTTACTACGACTCGTCCATCTGATTGACGTTTAACAGTTTGAGTGAAAACCTGCTCGCACTGTCGCTGCTCCGGTGTAAGTTTTTCTACTGGCGTACCGACATCTTCTATACGCCATAGTTGTTCAATGTTTTTGTTAATGGACTCCTCCAAAGACAGAACAAAGGTGTGTGATATGGTTCGGTTTGGGCTCTCATATCGTCCTGAGACAATCCATCCCAGTAGCGTTTTCTGCAGCGTGGGCAGACCAGGACCTAACTTTATTTGTCCAACTGAAAGAATTTCAAAAAAGAATGCCGTGCCAATTAGTAAATCGATTCTACGTGTTTTGTAAAATTGCTCATCAGCCAGTGGTGCATTCTGAGGCAAATTCCATGAAGACGTATCAATATCTGTGTCGGGTTGGTAAGCAATATGCGACGTTACGCAAAAGTCGAGTGAGAATTCGCAACTTTCCAAGCGAGATTTGATCGTGGTAGATGCGCCGTACTTGATGTGACTGTGGGAGTCACCAATGCTGCAAATCTTCATATTACGCTTAAGTCTTGGTAAAAGTAAGGCCTGGGCGAATTCTTCAGAGATGCAGTTAACTTGTGGGCACGAATCCAGCAAGGCTCGACCAATCCTATAACCTCAAGATGCGTCGCGAACCAAAACAATGGCGGTGGCCAAAATTACCTGCTCTGAGTATGTGCAACAGCGTCTCCTGATGGAGCTGCCACATGCAATTGAGACTGTGCCGCTGAGGGCGCTGGTGGAACAGATGCTGATCTAGGTTGAGCACCGTCCCGGTGTAACAAGGTGTGGTGCGGGCGAGCACACACGCGGCATTTCTGTGTAGATGGACACTTTGATGCTTGATGACCCTTTCCAAAACAATTTAGGCAAAGTGAATGGCGTTTCGCAGCCTCATAACGTTGCTCCACAAGCATTTCCTTTAGCTGAGGACAACGAACCATTCGGTGGTCCGTACTGGAGCAAAGAACACATACTTGGCTTGTTCAAGTAAATGATAGACCCTGCCGTGGAGCTGGCTGGTTCCATGGTTTACTAGTAGCTGGTGCACGATATGCTTGGGATTCCGTCTGCCCACATGACTCCAAGTATTGGCAATGTCTCTCCACAACCTGTACACACGAGTTCCATGTTGGCAAATCAGCAAAATCCAAAGATTCGTTCCACTTGCGTTTGGTCCCTTGATCAACCTTCTCCATGACAACAAATATGAGCATGGCCTGGGCAATCTGCGACTCATCCCCCAGAGAATTTAGAGAGTTGTACAGGGCTGAGGCGTTATCGATGAGGCTCCGAAGCTGCTGGCTATTGGACTTGTTGACACTGGGCAACTGGAACAACGAATTAATATTATCCAAAAATACCAGAGTTGGATTGTCATAGCGCTCCTTTAAACGTTGAAGAGCCTTTGGATAATTCTCCAACGTCACTTGAAAAGCCTTAACTGTTTCTAAGGCAGCTCCCTTCAAACAGCTGATCAACTGGTTGAACTTTTCAATGGGTGAGATACACGTTTGCTGGTCGATGACCTGCCGGAACAGAGAAATGAAATTCTTGTACTCTGCATATTTACCATCAAAAGTAGGCAGCGCAATTCGTGGTAATTTCATTGATGCATCCATATAACCTGTGTTGTTTTGTTGAGATGTTTCTCCAAGCTGCCTCTTGATGGCCAACGTTGTGGCAATGTATGAATCCTCAATGTCTCCGCGTGCAGTGTCATTTGAGTCCAACTCCTCTATATTGGATTGGACAGTCATAAGCTGCCTAAAATAGGCTTCCAAGATTCCAAGCCGACACTGCAACTCGTCTGTTGATTGTGGATCTGTATCCTCATCTGGATCCACGATGTTGCGAATGCGAGTTATATTCCGACGAATATTAGCCCTTTGTTGTTTCAAACTGTCTAGAGTCATTTTGATTTGCAAATAACCAGGAGTTATTTAAATTTTTCTTTTTTGCAGTAATTGCGCAGTTGTTTCGGCACAGTAGCGAGTTACGCAAGAATTGACGAGTCGATCGATGTCTGTATGTATATGTCTGCGTGTATCGACTGCAAATTTGATGCGTGGCTGTACACGAGAACGACGAGACCAAAATCCAAGCCCCTGGTGTGAGCACTGTTGGTCACGTAGGCCAAGTTTGATAGAACTTCAGATGTACGACAGCGGGGGGTCGCGGGGTGAAGATCTAGGTTTCATGTAGGTCTTGAAGAGGCTCAGCGATGCGACAGCGAGGGGTCGCAGGGCGATTAAATGCAATGCTTTTTCGGCGATGCGTCAGCGGTGGGACACAGGGCGATTGCAATGCCAACAACCAAAATTTAAGCTCGGCGATGCGACAGCGAGGGGTCGCAGGCCAATGTGAGTGCAATGCTGGATCGGCAATGTGTCAGCGGTGGGACACAGGGCGATTGCAATGCTGCCAATAATTGATCAATTGTTGATCCAATGGTCCAAATTTCTGCAGTCAAACTTTAGATTTATTAAAACGATTGCGCGTAGTTTAAACTTCACTGCCCCACGTTGGGCGCCAAAATGTAAGGTCAGGAGCGTTTTCCTATCCTGCACGAGATCAAAGTGGTGGGGGTGAAGCTTGTCGAAACCACGCTAGATGAAAATCCACCCAACGCAATGAGGCACAACCGTTCTGTTCAATCGCTTTCAAGGAACTGTTTAATATTTTCAACGTGTATGCTAGGCGCAGCTAGCGAGTATCAAAGAACATAAAGAAGAGAGAAAAATTACAGTAAGCAAAAATGAAATGAGAGATCATTAGGGGGATTCATGACTTAAATAATAGAGTATTAGGCAAATTAAAGAGTTTACAAAATATATTGGATATTCAAGCTTGTCAATGAAATAAAATTACAGTTTTCCAAATTGTGGGCCATGTTTGGCCCAACAGGTTTAAAGTTAGTTAATTTAAATGCTCAAAGTTTATGTAAAAAGATGGATAAGCTTAGGCAAATATTTGTAAATTCAAATGGAGATATTATACGTGTGTCCGAAACATAGTTTGTGTGTAACTCTAGTGATGTCTTATTTCAATATGATGGTTATTCGCTGTACAGATCAGACCGGGTGGGCCATGCCGGTGGTGTGGCTTTTTATGTCAAGACAAAACTCAGTTGTTAACTCATTTGCAGTAATCCGGTAGAAAGTCCAGTCGAGTACTTGTTCGTTGAGGTAACAAACAGAAGCTTGAGCATTCAAACTTTGATTGGAAGTATATACAGACTTCATCAAACGACTAAATTTCAAGAGTTAATATATGTTGTGTCCAAAATTTCTATGTTGTATCCCAATGTTATATTGTCTGGTGATCTAAACAGCAACATGCTCAGCGAAAAACTTATTCTGTCTGAAATGGAGTCATTAGGCATATCCTTGGCAAATAGTTCTGAGCCCACTCATTTTACTAGCAACAGCAGCACCCTGCTAGATAAATTTCTTGTTAGTAAAATCAATCTTTATGACCAGGAGTCAGCTCCAGCTTTCTTCAAACATGACATGATTTTTCTGACTTATGAAATTCCGGTGGAGTACGTAAGCCAGACAATTAATTATAGGGACTTTAACTCTATTAACTACGATATACTACTGACTGAATTTGACAAGTGTGACTGGGCTTCTATTTATGACTCGCCGACTGCTCAGAATCAACTTATGATCTTAAATTCGAACATTTCATATCTATTTGACACATGTGTTCCATTAAAGTCAAAAATACTTAAGCCAAAACATCAGGCATTGTTTAGTGCGCAAATTAAAAAATAAATTCATATGCGGGACACTTCATTTAAGCGATGGAAAGGGTACAGAACTGATGAGATACACATTAATTTAAAACGGTTCAGAGCGAAAGCTACGAGTATGATTGCAACAGCTAAACGGGACTATTTTAGTGCAAAGTTCAGCAATGCAACAACTTCTGGCCAAATATGGAAAGAACTAAAGAGTCTTGGTGTAGGTAAAGTCGTCTCACAACCTAAATCTGACCTTGATGTGGAAGACTTAAATAAGAGATTTGTTCTAGCAGACGTACCTGAACCAGCGCAAAACTTGTACCTAAACTCTGTACCCATCTGTGATAATAGTTTAAGTTTTGTATGTGTTAGTCAATGCGATATACTTGAGTGTATATTAAAAGTTAATTCTAATGCGGAAGGGCTAGATGAAGTGAACCCAAAATTCCTAAAAATACTGTTACCAAGGCTGCTTGGTTACGTTACTCATATCATGAACACCGTGTTTACAACCTCAGATTTTCCTGCCTGCTGGATAGTTGCAAAAATTCTTCCCATACCGAAATCTCAAAACCAATCCAATCTCCTCTCTAAATCTCCTCTCCAATCTCTATCTTGCCATTCCTCTCCAAAGTGTTTGAGAAATTAATGGTATCTCAGATGCAAAAATTTCTAAACGAAAATTCGATGCTCAGCGACAAACAGTCTGGTTTTAAGAAGGGAAAAAGTTGCACAACAGCGATCTTAAAAATAGTTGAAGGCATTCGTAGACAGGTAGATGAGAGTAATGTTACTTGCATAACATTATTCGATTACAGCAAAGCGTTTTACACAGTAAATCATAGAATATTAAGGACTAAACTAAGTAAAATGTATAATTTTTCGCCAAACGCAACATGTCTAATCGATACATATCTTAGTAATAGGAAACAGGCTGTGGTTATGGAAACACGCGTTTCTGAGTTTTTGTCGCTTTCACGAGGTGTTCCCCAAGGCTCAGTCCTTGGACCGTTATTGTTTTCTCTGTATATTAATGATCTTCCTCAATGTTTGTCTGATTGTAATGTCCATCTTTATGCAGATGATGTACAACTATATGTTAGTCGTCCTTTACTAGAGCTTAATGAGTGTATTAAAATTTCGAACGATGAAATTTTGAAAGTTAGCAACTGGGCGAAATCAAATGGATTGTGTCGAAACCCAAATAAGTCAACTTGCTTGCTTATTTACAATAAGCCTTTGAACGTCAGTGATCTTCCCAGAGTCGTTGTCAACAACACTGAAATAGCATATGCTGAGCAAGCCACAAACCTTGGTATCCAATTTAACTCCACTCTTGCATGGAGTAACCATGTTGCAAAAGCTACTGGGAAAATATTCGGAACTATAAGACAGTTGTACAGCTTGTGTCATCAAGAAAGACCAACAATCTAGTTTGCAAAAGTGTTAAACTCGCGAGCCAAGACAAACAATTTTTTATACAGGCAGTTCGCTATTGGAATGATTTACCGCATTGTATTAAGAGCACATTTCAAAGATAAATTATTTCAGCATTTACAGCACACTTTAATTCTAACTCAATTTAATTTAATTTAGGGCCGAATTCCGCATAATCTTTTAATTTATTCCACAAAATTATATAAAATATCCAAATTTACTCTTAAGTCTTATTATGTTGTAATAAATTAATTGAATGTTATACTATTATTATTATTATTTAATATTTAATATCCCCAATGACACAAGACATATAGCTTATAAATTAAGTCACGAACCAGACGAAAATTAAGCACGTTAAAGTTTTAATCAATGCTTACAACGAAACTCGTGTGATAATCAATAATAATAAAAATAGACTTACCTCATTACATTGGACAGGGGCAACGGATGTTATCCAAAGCCTGAGGGACAATTTAATACATATATCGAACAGAAACAATTTACAACTGTACTGTCCGACAGTACTGAATTCAACAGCGACTTTTGTCAAATTAGTATTAAAGGATGACATCCCAGATATACCTGAAGAAGTAGATGTAGAGCCTTTAACGCCAACAATAGGTCCAGCAAGCACCAATCAAAAATAAAAAAAAGAGCCTTACAATAGAAGATTTTCTAAAAATAGCCTTTTTACTCTTACCAGAGTCTGAGGAAAAGGCAGAAAACCTACAAAGCTTCACACATGCGTTAACTCTCGTGAGCTATCACTCTAATAAAAACAAAGCTAAAAGGCCAGGCCAGAAAATTACTAAGTTTTTTTTTATGCTTAATTTGTATTTATTGGATCTTCTCTTAAAGAGACTAACAATAATTTTTCAAATCTTAATGTAGAAACTATTTTAAAAACTATCCCCTATTGGAGGTAGTTTGTGTTCTGGGGACCTTCAAGTCAGTCGCTGGGTTGGTAGGTCGTTTCTTTGGATACGAGAATGCGTTGCCAGCATGGTGAGAGATTTTGCAAGTTGGATTGGGTGGGCAAGAAGCTTCTCAGAATATTTGCACTTAAGTTCGTCAATTTCAGTTTCAACCAATGAGATGCCGAGGTCGTTGTGAATACACTTATTGCGAATGTACCATGGCGCTCCAGTAATGGTTCTAAGGATTCTTGACTGTGATCTTTGGAGGATGTCCACACTGCTCGGACAAGCATTTCCACAAAGCTGCTCTAAGACTTTATATTCCAGCTTTAGAGGGGAACGGGAGTTAATTAGCCAGTGAAGCTTTATCTGAAGTTTTTTCGAGTCTATGTGTTTGCGCCATGTGAGCCTTCTATCGAGGTGTACACATAGGTATACAACATCGTTTGACTGCGGGATGAAAGTCGCGTTTAGTGATAGCTGGGGACAGGTGCTTCTGTTGAGTGTGAACGTCACGTGCTTACACTTTTGCTCGTTGATTTTAATACGCCAGTTGGCCAGCCACTCTTCCACGTCGGTAAGATGGCTTGCCAAAAGTCTTGTTGCGGTAGTTGGACATCGTGATCTGCGTAATATTAACGTATTATCCGCAAAAGTACTTATTGTAAGTCGAGAATCTGTTGGTATGTCGGCAGTCTATAGCACGTATAGGAAAGGACCAAGAACACTTCCCTGCGGTACTCCGGCTCCTATGGAGAACTCTTCTGCTGTTTACTCATTTTGACGAACTGTAAATACTCTTTAACTGACTTAACTTTCTACGCGGTCGAATGCTTGGGCAACATCTAGGAAAATGGCAAACAGTATTCGGGGTTTTCAAACGCAGTCCGAATATCTGAAGTTATGCGGTTGACTTGCACAATAGTCCCGTGTTTAGCTCGGAACCCAAATTGGTGTGAAGCAGAAAACGGCTTCGGGTGATTGCACAACGATCATAAATAATCAACACCCGAATCAACATGTCTTTGCGTTCAAACGTTTATCTTGCTCACTCACACATATTCTCTATTCAGTTTTGTTCATTCAAAAACATCAACCCTAGTTGGCGCTCTGATTACAATCATACTCATCTTCAATCTGCTCGATTAGGGTGTTTGTTCGTTTGACTCAAAAACGAATATGCGTTCATTACCTCGTATGAGTTTTAACACACGCTAATACAGCGCTGCTCAGTGTGCTGCTGACACAGATGAATGATAGAGAGAGAGCGAGTTTGCTTTGTCATTCATTGAGTAAATAATTGAACACAATCATTGTACGGTCATACTTAACCGATTGAAGCGTTCTCTGGTATGACAATGAGTTATCTCAACGGCATGCTTTGTTGATTGATTAATTGTGAGTGGAAATTTTAGTGTATGATGAAATCAAGAAGTGCTTTTTGCAGTTCTCAGGTGTGAAGGAATGATATTTTGTGCATGGGAATCAATTGTGGACTTCTTCCATTGGGTTGGGAAGTATTCACATCGCAGTACCGCATTGACAAGTATTGAAATATATGTTATGGCAGGACTGGGAAGTTCCATAATCATTTTAGGCGTAATAAGGTCATATCCAGGCGCTTTTCTGGGTTGTAGATCTCCGATAGCATTTTTAATATCAACTGAATGAACTCAGATTGGGTCAGTTTGTGCGGCGGTGGGAACCAATGGAAGTGCATAGTCATTAGTTGGTGGATTTGGCTGGAAGATATTTCTAAGGTGAAGTGCAAAGACATTTGCCTTCTTTTTTATTTATTTACTATTATTATTAGTCGACAAAAAAGGCCAAATTTGTAAGCACGTATAAAAATGCTTATTTACTAAGGCTGCATTAAAAAGAGAGCCTAACAAAATTACAAAATAAACTAATAATGACTCAGACTCGGTGGGGGATTTTTATTTGCCGGTCCGGCCAACTATGCCCCGATTCACAGCCTGTTGTAGTCAGAGTCGATATTAGAACTAACAAAACCACTTATCAAATATACAGGCCTGTTCAGGTTTTCACAAACACTAAATTTTTATACCCTTGCAAAGGGTATTATAATTTTGCCCAGAAGTTTGCAACGCATAGAAATATTCATTTCCGACACCATAAACTATATATATTCTTTATCAGGGTGACGAGCTGAGTCGATTGAGCTTTGTCCCTCCGTCTGTCCGTCTGTCTGTTTCTACGCGAACTAGTCTCTCAGTTTTAAAGCTATCGAGCTGAAATCTTGCACAGAGCCTTCTTTTTGCTGCACACTACTAATATGTCGGAACCGACCGGATCGGATGACTATATCTCATAGTTCCCATAGGAACAATCGGTCGGAAAACTAGTTTTAGTATGAACAACTTTTTTCTTTTAAATGGAAACGACTCCAAACTTTGTAATCGTAGGTTTTCTATGGTTTTTTATAATTCTACCAAGTTTTATCAAAATCGGACAACTATATGGTATAGCTGCCATACAAAAGAAAGGTCTAAAAAACAGTCTTAGTTAGAAAAAATTGTTTGTTTTTAATGGTAGCATCCTGTAATTTTGTATATGTTTGTTTCTCGTGCTTTTACACAATTCTACAAGTTTTTGTCCAAATCGGATGACTATAACATATAGCTCCCATACGAACGATCGGTCGGAAAATGGGAAAAAAGTATTTTTTGAAAATATTTAAGTGAGCACTTGCAAGGGTATAAAAACTTCGGCACAGACGAAGTTAGCTTAGCTTTCTCGTCTCTATTTCGATTTGGCTACCTGTTCTGGCTTTCATAATTTGATAGAATTACTCGATTGGAATTCACATTGGTTGGAGTCTGTGGAATCAAAAGTAAATTCGTAAATTTTCATAAAGTGCCATTAAAATTAAGATATTAAACAGCTATATTAAAGAACTGTTAATTTTTGCTGAGTTTGTATTTTGTTTGTTTCATCCAACTGATTCAGTTTAGTTCAGTTCAGCAAAATTTGAAAAGAAAACAATTTGGAACTGAAACATTCGAATTAAAAGTCGAATACTAGAATTGCCACCGCAAAATCAATAGATTTTAATTTCATTTGGAATTGAATAAATTATGTGAAGCCCGGAAAAGGCCTGATAGAGATAGTGAAGAGGTAAGAAATAAAAATAAAAAAAGGCAGGATTACTATTCGTATTGATGTTTATTTGAGAGTGAGAACAAAGTTAGGGTTGGTGCACACAGGCAGCCATACCGCACAAAAGAGATAGAGTAAGAATATGCAGAGAGAGTTGCTCATACACAACGATCATTCACAGTTAGTTATGAGAATAAATAGACAACGCTAACGAAAAGAGGAGACGCATTGTGTTGTACACTGCTGTGCATATATTTATTTCCAACACTCCTTCTCAACGCAAGCTGTCTACTCTTACAATATTAAAATTAAAAATAAACATTAGAACTGCATACCAATCATGTCAATAAGTTTCTTATGCTTAACTTTACTCAGATTTTTGGTTAGAACATCCGAAATCATTTCCTCAGTAGGTACATTTTTAATTTCAATAACATTGTTCTTAACCATCTCTCTAACATGATGATACTTAATATCTATATGCTTGCTGCGCGCATGAAACTTAGAATTTTTAGCCAGACATTGCGCGCTCTGATTGTCGCTGAACACTTTCATAGGAGGACCATCGCTGAAACCCATTTCGCTCATCAGTTTTTGTATATATGCTGCTTCTTTGGCAGCTTTTGAAAGAGCGATATACTCTGCTTCAGTACTACTTAAAGCTACGACGCTCTGTTTTTTCGACTCCCATGAGAAAGCCGCACCTGCAGCGAAGAACGCCCAACCACTGAAAGACTTCCGGTCCGTACAATCTCCGGCCCAATCAGCATCGACGAAATAAAAGATGGGCTTCCCAGTCTTCTTATAATATAGACTGAGATCGGCAGTACCTCTTAAATATCTCAATATTCGCTTAACAGCCGTCTCGTGTTCTCGATGTGGATCAGCGTTCTGCTGTGCAAGCTTGGATACAGAGTGAAGAATATCCGGCCGCGTAGCTATGGCCAGATATAGCAGTGAACCTATTACTGATTGGTAGCTGGCTTGGTTCACCCTCTCGCACTCGTCTTTGTCACATTTAACTTGGAAACCAGCTTCAAGAGGGATGACATTAGGTTTACAGTTTTGCATACCATACTCACATAGCAGGTTCTCTATGTACTGTTTGTGACCAATAGAGATACTGCCTGTTTCGCCTTCACGCTCAATTTCCATGCCTAGGAAATGATTCAGCTGGCCACCATCGACTACGTCGAACTCGGCAACTATGAGCGACTTCACATAGTTGAGGTCATCTTTGCTTGAGCTGGCCACAATTAAATCGTCAACATAGACGACTATGATGTCCACATTGGTGCCGTTCCAGCGTGTATACAGGCATGGCTCGCTGATACTGGGTTTGAAGCCAATTTTGAGAAGAATGCCATTCAGTTTCTCATTCCATTCTCGACCGCTTTGCTTTAGGCCGTATAAACTCTTGTGTAGCTTCAAAACACGCCCAGGAAACTTTTGGTCAACAAATCCTTCAGGCTGGTGCATATAGACCACATCTTGCAGCTCGCTGTTTAGATAAGCTGAAGATACATCCATTTGGTGTAAATACATACCCTTCTCGACTGCTAAAGCAATCACTAGCCTGATAGTTGAGTACCTGGCCACAGGTGAGAAGGTCTCGGTATAGTTGACACCGTATCTTTGGGAACAACCTTTAGCCACCAAACGAGATTTGAAGCGGATGATTTGGCCATTTTTATCACGCTTCACCGCAAACACCCACTTTGAGCCGATTGCCCGTTCACCTCTGGGTAGATCAACCAACATCCAAGTTTTGTTGGCCTCGAGACTTTCCATCTCCTTCTGCATCGATGCCCTCCAGTCATCAGAATGATCAGAGCTCAGTGCAGCATCGACGCTCAATGGAACTGCTACGTCATCAGTCGTCATAACATTGAGAATGTTGTACTGCTTGCGAGGCCGTCCCGGCAAGCCGGTATGAACTTTCTTTGGCCTGCCCCGGCCCCTCTTCTCACTGGAAACATTTGGCTCGTTGTCACCAGCGTTCTCAGTGACTATTTCTGCAGGCTGCTCGGTAATTGGCGATACCCCAAGCTCATCAGGTTCAGGATCAGACAAATCCTCAATTTGGTGGTCAACAGCGCTGCATACAGGATTGGACTCGATCATAATTAGTGGAAGATCAGTATTAACCGCCGAGTTTGTGGCCTCCTTGCTAAATCCAGTGAATGAATCTTCCAGAAAAATTACGTCACGCGCCTCTATGACCTTCCGTGTACTTGGATTGTACAAACGGTATGCCTTAGCCGTCTCCGAGTAGCCAACCATTATTCGTTCTTTACCTTTTGGTAAGAATTTTTTGCTATGAGTCTTGTTGAGCACGATAGCCTTAGTGCCGAACACTCTTAGATGGCTTACAGATGGTTTCTTCGCAGACCATGACTCAAACGGAGTCATATCTGCCAATGTAGACGTCTCTGAGCGATTTCGCAGGTAAGCCGATGTGTTTATAGCCTCTGCCCAAAATCCTTCATCGGGACCAGCATGTACAAGCATGCTTCGAGCCATCTCCACCAGCGTTCTGTTCGCTCGCTCCGCCACTCCGTTTTGTTGAGGGGTGTGTGGCACAGTAAGCTGCCTTTTGATTCCATTGCTTACAAGAAATTTTTCAAACGCACCACTCAAATATTCGCGGCCATTGTCGCTTCGCACACATTTAATCTTTTTGCCAGTCTGATTTTCTGCAAGCGCTTTATATTCTTTGAATTTATCAAAAATTTCATCCCGCGTTTTCATAAAACACACATACACATGACGCGATCTGTCATCGATAAATGTGGCGAAATAACGTGCACCTCCCACAGAATTTTTGTTCATAGGGCCACAAATGTCTGTGTGCACCAGTTCTAGCACTTCTTTGGCACGACTTTCCGACTTCTTTGGAAACGGCTTTGTGGCTATTTTACATTTTGCACACGTTTCGCACTCATGATCCTAGAGATCAAAACACTGATTTTCTTTTAAGCCATACACTAACCCGGTTTTTATCATTTTATTAAGGCTTGCAAAATTTAGATGTCCGAAACGATTGTGCCACTTTATAACTTCTGTTAAATTAGTCTGCGGACAAAAACATTTGCTGTTGTTTGCCTCAAACAAACACAAATTTTGTTGCTCGTTGGCAACTAAAATAATATCGCCGTTGCGATTAATTATGTGCGCACTGTTTTTCTCGAATTTAACACTGAATCCCTTTTGGATTACTTTTGCAACTGATACAAAATAACATTGCAGGTCTTTTACATATAATACGTCAATCAAATCAATTGTGCTATTACGCCATTTTAAACGCACTGTGCCGCGCCCGCTGGCTTCAATAAAATTGTTACCGGCTAAAACAATTGTTTCTTTATGTTCTTTCAAATCCATGAAACAAGATCGTTCACAACACAAGTGAGCTGTGGCTCCACTATCCAGGCACCAAACATTCTTAGCAAATCCACTATTTTTGTGTGCAGCTGCAAACACAGAGTACGACTTTTTGTCTTGGTCGCCACTCTCACTATTTTTGTTTTTGTTTTCGCTTTGCCGACAATTTGCAGCGATATGCCCGAGTTGACCACACGACCAGCAGCCAGCATTTTGTGTCTTTTTCTGTTTTGAATTTTGCTGCGCACTTTTCGAGTAACTGTTCTTTTGCGAACGCGACGAGAACATTCTTTGATCCCCGTTATTTACCGTGTTTGCTTTACGCCTCTCGCTCTCTTCGAGCAATTTTATTTTCAACACACTTAGAGATGGCAGCGTGTCACGTGATTCCACTGCAACCACAAAATTTTTAAACTCATCGCTTAAGCTTGACAGCAGTAAAATTGACAAACACTCATTGGGCATAGTAACACCAATTTCACTTAATTTTTTGTTTACATCTGTAAAGTTATGTAAATGCGTCGCCATAGTGTCCGAATCTGCCATTTTCATGTGTAACAACTGCTTCAGCAAGGTTACACGACGTGCAGGTCCCATGGGCATATGAATTTCCTTCAACCGAACCCATGCACTAGCTGATGTACTGCAATTTTTAACATTATTTATCTGCGATGCCTTTATGCAAAGCATAATGCTAGCAAGAGCCTTTTCGTCTCTTGCATCAAATGCAGCCTTTTGCTCAGCACTGTCATTTTCACTTTTCACTACGCGACCGCACACTACTGCCCACAAATCTGCGTGTATTAACACGCTTTTCATTTGAACGACCCACGCACTATAATTTTGGTCATCCAACTTTTCAATTGACTGCATTGTGAAACTCATTTTTAATAATTTTATGCTCTTTAGCTTTCCGCTAAATCAATAGGTGCAAACAATTGATGCTTGTCCACAAAGTCCAGAATATTTAATTCACTTTGCCAGGCAACAAAAAACATTTCCGAGAACTACACAACGATCTTTTCGATCTTTTGATCTTTTTCGGAATTACAGCGAGTTCTGGGCCCATGACCTATTCGTATTGATGTTTATTTGAGAGTGAGAACAAAGTTAGGGTTGGTGCACACAGGCAGCCATACCGCACAAAAGAGATAGAGAGTAAGAATATGCAGAGAGAGTTGCTCATACACAACGATTATTTACAGTTAGTTATGAGAATAAATAGACAACGCTAACGAAAAGAGGAGACGCATTGTGTTGTACACTGCTGTGCATATATTTATTTCCAACATTTACAAATACAAAGAGGAATAAAATAAATAAACGTACAAATGTAGAGAAAAAATAATAATATAGTGACATATCCAATATTCACCTTACCCTTTTTATCATATTCATACATACTGTGGCGACCTTTTTTACATTATTCATGCCCACTGTATTTCAAACCACGAGATTTGGCCAAATAAGCAGAAAAGTTCAACATAAACAAAAAGGAGTTTTGCATAAACAAAACTGGGCGCAAATCCCGCTCCCAAACTAAATCATAACAAACCGATCCAAAGCTAAGCGCAGATCTCGCTCCCAAACTGAATCATAACAATCTGACCAATCAGAAGATGCCAACATAGCAAGCATAAACAATTGACCATTCCTTTGTTCTTGCCACATGCAAGATGTCACGTACGTCAAAGCGTCTTTTATTCCATTAAATAGAATATAATCCACAAATTGTACTTTAGTCTTAATTCGATCATCAAACCACACACATGGTGTGAAATAAAAGAACATAAAACTGAATTGATTTATCTTTTTATTTTTGATTGAATTTGGAACTCACAATTATAAATATATAAAGTGAAGAAAAGTTTAAAAAGGCTAAAATCTATGATTAAAGATAAAATGAATGATAAATGACCGAAAAATTCTCTGACCCGGTGGGGGAAGATTTATTAGCCAGTCCGGCAAGCTATGCCCCTATTCACAGCTGGGAGTGATCAGAGATTTTCACGGAGATAAGTGTAAAGGGACGTTTTTAAGAAGAGAGAGAGATCTGTTGAGAGGAGACGATAAAGATCGTTGTAGTCTTGACATAAAATCCGAAATCGATTATGCTGGGCATAATCAGTTGTGCATATAGACAAGATTAAAAGAAAAAAGTTTCTAGTTGGCCTAGAAGGAACATAGAAGTTAAGGCGACGTAAGAGTTCAGAAGAGTCTACATCACCGATAATTAACTTATGAAGAAAAGAAACACCTAAGACTGTTCTACGGTTAGCTAGCGAAGGAAGGTCTATTAGCAAGAGTCTTCTGGATTATGATGGCAAACGAAGGTTAGGGTCCCAGTTTAGGCCACGAAGGGCAAAAAGTAAAAATTGTTTCTGAACTGATTCAATACGATCAACATGCTTTTTATACTGCGGACACCATACGGATGAGCAGTATTCAAGCACGGGATGGACTAAAGCAATATAATGGAGTTTAGTGGTGTATGGATCATTAAACTCCTTCGACCAACGTTTAATGAATCCAAGAACAACAATCGCTTTATTAACAATAGAGGAGATATGGTGATTAAAACTCAATTTGGGGTCAAACAGAATTCCAAGATCAACGACAGACGAAATACGTTGCAACGGTTTATTACCAATCGTATAGGAAACCAGAAATGGTTTGCATCGATGGAAAGTCATAAACATGCACTTGGAGCTATTCAGGTGCAAATGATTTATCAATCACCAAGACTGCAAGGAGTTAAGATCATCTTGCAATCCAATAGAATGAATCGGGTTGTTGAAAGATAAAATAAGTTTAATGTCATCGGCATACATGAGTATCCGAGAATATGATAATATTGTAGGGAGAATAAAAAGAGTACACCAGAGTACAGTCACTGGTTTTGAATTATAAGAACGAAGCAGAACTTTTTGAGTTCTATCTTTTAGATAGGACGTGGCCCAAAGCAGAAAAGAGAAGGGAAATTTTAATCGATCGAGCTTAAAGAGGAGATGATCATGGTTGACAGAGTCAAAGGCTTTGCTAAAATCGGTGTAAATGACATCAGTTTGTCTTTCCACAAGGAATCCATCATTAACTAACGAAGTAAATTCGAGCAAGTTTGTTGTTGTTGACCGACGCTTTATGAAACCATGCTGGAAAGGTGACAAAATAGATCTACAATCTATATTTTCGGAATGGCGGATAGCTTAGTAATGCCTCTGTAATTGGAAATATCCGATTTCCCACCCTTTTTATGGAGAGGAATAATAAAAGACTCTTTTCAAAGAGATGGAAAGATAGACGAATTGAGTGATACATTGAAAAGTTTAAGCAAAGGATTGCATAAAGCATGAGAACAAGAAGAGAAGTTTCGGAAATTTTGGGATCACATATAGAGTTGGAAAGAGTAATGTTATAAGGATAAGAAGTGCTCGCACATTGGACAGAGGAATAAGTCGATTGGAAGAAATCAGCGAATAAGTCAACAGCTGTGGAATCATTGCCAGCCTTTTGGTTACCCAAAAAAAAAAGAGGAAGGTAAAGAAGAAGATCGACGGTTAGAGTTCACAAAGCTATAGAATTGCTTTGGATCATGTCATCGTCACTGCGGGCCCAACTTCCACTCTGGTCCCTCACAGGCGTGTCTACCTTTGCAGGTGGCTTTATGCTTGCATATGCTCTCCATAGGGGAAATTTGGTGCTTGTAGGCGATAGTTTTTCTATGTGACGGCTATGGGCTAGCTGCGGAAGGCTTCGAGTGCTTGGCAAAGTACGCGTTCCGCAAGTCTCAGACGATTTTTTGAGGCAGGCGACCTATGGTGCTGCCATTCTCTTCTTGCACGCCGCTTTTCAGACACCAGTCGGTCTATGTAGCTGTTCGTTAATCTACTATCCTGCTTAGGTGTTATTATTGTTGTTTGAGGGTTTGAATGATGAGCAGCAGCAGTAATGATAGAGCTGAGGGCTTGGACTGAGTTTTCAATGTCTACGTCGCTGCTTATAGTCGGGCTCAGCTCGATGTGACTGTTGATATATTTTTTGTATTTGAGCCAGTTTGTCTTGTGTGAAGTCAGTCTTCGAGGACATTGTCTTATCTGAGGGCACTCCAGAAGGGTGAATATTATTGGAGAATGGTCTGACGACAAGTCTGTAAGGGCTTCTGCAGTTACAAGGTTTTGTGGAAATTTTCTTGTTATAGCAAAGTCTATAAGATCGGGAATTTCCTTTGGATCTGCTGGCCAGTATGTAGGCCCTCCCGGAGCTACATAGTTTGTTTGATGCGCGCGTGAGTACGTTGTAGAGTTGCTTCCCTTTGGGATTAGTCAGTCTGGAGCCCCTGTGGGGATGTTTCGAGTTATAGTCACCCGCAGCGAAGAAGCGTTGACCAAGTGTACTTAGATTATACGCATATCGATGTGGCTTGTAGGTAGGTTTCCGAATTTTCCGTTAGTGGATAATGTTTGATGCGGCTTCTGAATAGGATAGCTGTTCCGCCATGGGCTTTACCATCTTGGTGATTTGTGCCGTAAAATGCATATCCCGATAATTGGAAATTACATCGGTCCGTCAGATGAGTTTCAGCAAGAAGCATTATGTCGAATTCATTGTCTTGGAGAAATTTGGATAACTCCACTTTGTGGCGAGGAATGCCATTCCTATTCCAGAGTGATACTCGTAGGAGAGCCATTATTTGGGTTGTTGCGAAGCGAGCAGTTGAATGAGAAGGCCTTGCATTCTCATCTGTTCTTGCATTGCGTTTTGCAAATACACCATAAAATCATAAATTATAATGTAAAAAACTTAATAAAAGGAAACGTTGTTAAAACAACAGAAGCAAGGCTGACGGTTTATAACCAAGCTTTATAAATGATTAAATATGTAAATGTAAATAATCTGTAGCTACAAGCAATGTAAATGTATATGCAAATAAACATCTAACTATCTATCTATCTATCTAAACCATAAAATCTTTCAGGGTTTGTTGTAACGATAGAAACATGGCTTCTAAGCTACTTTGGTTTGATGGTTGCTCCACATGATTTGTTGTCAAAGTCGGCTGAGTTCGAGATTCGTGTAAAATTGTTCCTTGTTTTAAGACGCTTTCGAAAGAAACACCTTGGGTAGTAGTCGATGGTGGTTACCTGCACAGTTACTGCATTTTTGACTGATGGATCCTCCTTGTTTTCGGGGCATGAGGCAGTATTGTGCAGCTCTCCGCATGCCACACAAACAGATCGCAGAGCGCATTAGATCTTAGTGTGTCCAAATTCTTGGCAATTGGTACATTGCATTGGATTGGTGCGTTTGTGCTGGTGCTTTACAGTAACTCTGCGGTGCAGTAAGTAAGGTAGTTTGTAAATTGGGTGCACTAAATTTTTGTTGGGAGCTATGCCTTCCGGGCTCAGCTCAACTTTGAAAAACGGGTGGGGTTTTCTGTCCTTGTTTATCAACTTTATTACGGACTTAAATCCCTTTTCTTCCCATGCATAAGCCACTTCCGTTGCAGTTACACTTGATTCAATAAGTTTGATTACAACTTGTAGGCCTTTGCTGCTTTTTAGTTGGTAGGCGAAGTAGCTTTTATTTTTAGCTCTTAAACATTTTTCGACAGCGCGATAGTCGTCATCGGTGTTAACTTGGAGCTTTGTTTCGCGTATGTTGTTGCCTATTAGCGAGACCAGCTTTGTTACTAGGGTCGTACAGCTGGTATCCCTAATGTAGACTGGAGAAGGCTTTGGTTTTGCGGCACTTGCAGCTTTTTCTTCACTCTCAGCTTCAGTCTGTTTGGCAAGAATTTGGAACCTATTCCCAGTGAGGGGATTTTTGTCCGCAGGCTAATCGCTTGTTTTGTTAAATGGTGTGTTGTCGCTCTTTTTGTTTTGTGGGCTTAATTTTCGTTTGTTTATTTTTACATACCGATCGATGCCGGACTGCACATACGAACGGGTGGTGGGTGTTATGCTCACTTGTGTATGTTTTAGTGGAAGCGCGTGCTGAGTGGACGCTGGTTTCTGCATAGTTCTTGTTGTTGAGTTCGTACAGGTTGATTGCGCTGGAGTAAGCGTTACCGTACTTTTTGTTGCATTTGCCGAAAAGTTTATCATCGTGGGCTGCGGAGAGGGGGTGGAGCATTGTGAGCTCCATGTCGCGGTGATAGTATGAGAGCTTACAGTCGTGCTGGTGGGCTCGGGAGAGACAATTGCAAAATAAGCGTTGTTGCGCTGTATAGAAAGCCCGCGATCGTCTTGTTGTTGTTGCATTTGGGCATTGAGTTGGCTCTGACTCATGGTGTTGTTAGTTTTCTTTGCACTTGCATTTGTTAAATTTGTCATGCAGGCAGGCGCATTTAGCTCAATGCCATCTCAAAATTTGTCAATAGTTGCACAGAAGCTACAGGACAGACAAATACTGTACTATTACCATCGAATTAATCAAGAAAATAATAGAGGTTTCAAGCGAGAATATAACCGAGGTTCGTTAAATAGCAGAGGTAATTTCCAAGATAATGAAAACCGAAACAACTACAATGGACAAGGCCAACACAGAGGAAAGTCTAAGTACAAAGGCCGAGGAAATTCCAGCTATAGAGGCAGAGGCAACTCTTACTATAGGGAAAACGGCAACTCCAACCAGAGATACACTAAAACCAACATCAGTAATGTAAGCGTCGCAGCAGCTCTAAGATACACAACATTAAAAAACTCCATGGTTTTTTAACATAAATCTGAGTCTCAACATATTTGTATCATAGCAATAAAACAATAAAATCCCAAGGCCTAACTTTCATTGAGCTACAAACAGGTAAATATATTATTCCACACAATTTTACATAGCTTACCAAAATTTTGCAATACAGCGCGCTGGAATTATAGGCATTGATTTCATAAAAAAATTAAACTGCCCGTTTGACTTCAAACCTTCTGAAGACTGATTTGTTGATAGACCAGATAATTTAAACATTCCGATTTATGTACCAATAACGAACAGTTCCAGTAACAATTTAATATTGTTACCTGCATGATCCCAAGTTGTTCGAGCTTAAAAATCGAGCTTACTTCAAGCGAAGCTAGCGTACTAATCCCAAATCAAAAAATCCAACTTTGTATTTATATTGTTAGCGCCGTTGCAGCATCACAAGTTGCATTTGTGGGCTTACTGAATACAACCAGTAATGATCAATTAATTGATATTAATAAATTTAAATATTAATCACTTTTGAACTATGATGTAGTTCAAGCAAACCCAGAAATTAGGGAATAAACCGTTCAAGCTTAACTAACCAAAAGCAGTCCACCCCAGTTTAAGTCATAATTAGTGAAATTGTGCACTAAATACCGAATCAATCACAACGAACAATTTTTATTAACAGAAATTGAGACTGAAGTTGAATGAACTGGTGTACATTTGAAATTTTCGAAGCCCGCATAGTCAAAATGAGGAGATAAAAAAACAAGTTGAAAATTTGATCTCCAATAAATTAGTCTAACCGTCTGTGTCTGAATATAACAGCCCACTCCTAGTAGTTCCAAAATGGTGATTAGTAATTGACTATCATCAAATTAATAAAAAGCTGCTATCCGACAAATCCCCACTCCCTAGAAATGGTTCTATTTCAGATCCACTAGGTAGAGCTAAGTATTTCTCATGCCTTGACTTAATGTCAAGTTTTCATCAGATTAAACTCGAAGAAAGTTCAAGAAATCCTACATCCATTTGAACGAGCAATGGCTCATATCGCTTCACACGAATACCATTTGGTTTAAAAATAGCGCCAAATTCGTTTCAAAGAATGATTACTATATAATTTTTTGGACTTGAAACATCCCAAGCAATCGTTTAAATGGATGACTTAATAGTTATTGATTGTTCCGAAAAACACATGATTCAAAACCTAACAGCCGTTTTTTAACTGTGTAGGAAAAACAACCTCAAATTACATCCACAAAAATGATAATTTTTTATTCACGAAGTGACCTTTGTTGGTCATAAATGCACGGATAGAGAAACTTTACCAGATGACTAAAAAAAAAACAAAGTAATAAAAAAATTGTCCAGTGATGCGGACTGCGCTAGACGTCTCGTTGCATTTTGCAATTATTATTGACGTTTTATTAAAAACTTCGCCGACTATTCACGGCACAAACTAGATCATGTAAGAAGAATGTTCTTTTTGAATGTACAGTTAAATGCCAAAACGCATTTCAATATCTAAGAGATAAACTCATTCAACCCACTCTATTGCCATACCATAATAACTGATGCAAGTAAACAAGCTTGTGGCCTCAAAACCATAACGGAATCCAACTACCAATAGCTTAGGCGTCACGCTCATTTACTAAAGGTGAAAGTAACAAGAGCACAACAGAACAAGATTTAGCAGCCATCCATTGGGCTATTGAAACCAGATCACAGACCTTTGACATATTTATTTTCTATGGTCAACCCAAGCTCTAAGCTTTCACGTATGCGGCTCGAATCAAAAGAATATGTTTTCACTGTTGAGTATCGAAAGGGTAAGGACAACTTTGTGGCAGACGCACTATCACGCATTACATTAAAAGAACTACAAGAATTAAAAAACAAGGTCCTGAAAGTCACTACCAGTAGCACACGAAAGCAGCGCAGCTACTGTGCTGCAGCTGCGAACAGTCTTTTAATCATAACTCGACAACCGTTCATCCGATCTAAACTATTCCTTTGGCGGATCGACAAGAAATTCTGATTACTAAATATCTGCTAGGAACGAACCATCTATCTTTAAGACTGTGGGAGATACGACGTGTTTTCCAAATTGCGGGGGCGGGAGGGGGCGTGGCCAAACTTGAAAGCAAACTTCATCTGCCTGCAAGTATAAAAATTTTTTGTCCTATCTATTGTCTATCTCAAGACAAGAATATATATAGTTTATGGGGTCGGACACCCCACGTCCGCAAAATACGCCAGCACGATGGAGGAGAGCTTGGCCAACAAGCGGCAGCGCTTAACTAAGCAAGCGAAGGCGGAGGCCTCTGCCAGAAAAAAGCACCACCAATGACCGCAGGAACAGGAACAACCCCTCCCCAAAAAGAACAGTCAGCCCAAGGAGTCAGCTAGCGACGTAGCAAAACGGCATCTCACCGTAGCTCTCGTCGACAAAAGAGACCCTAACGGGAAGATGAGTCCTGAACAGTGGAAGAAAGTGGAGGATAAGCTAATCGAGGGAATTTTTAAAAAGATGGAGGACCCAGCAGCGCAACCTGTAGCCTTTGGCAGATCAGGAAGGACGACCTCACTCTTAAGTGGGTCACAAGAGTCGTTGCAGACATGTGATGCCTGTGGGGGAGTGTCCAGCTTGAGGTTGTGGACAGATCTTGGATTCCGTCCGTGCCAAAAGCGAGAGTATTTTTTTCACGGGTCATACCAAAGGAACAGGCGTGGAGTAAGCAGCGTGCACCTACGTCTTAAGAAACGCCACCCCGAGGACACTAATGAGCACACATTGGAGGCTGGAGAGGTGGAAAAAGACCTCGGTATCAACACGATGGTAGAAAAAACCTGCAGTCTCGACATTACGGAGGTAGAACAGTCTGCGGAAAAAGACGAGGATGGCGTCACAACCTTACAGGCTGACGTTAAGTTAAAAACTTAAATAGATCAATTTAAATGAAATATTGCAACATTAAATAAGACTTAAGGAATACTTACATTAGTTAACAGTAATACAGAAACTTGATCATTTGTTCAATCATTTCGCTTGATATCAGTTAGAACTTAATAATTATTTAAAATCAAAAGAAAGGAAACTTAAGACTACAGATAGAAGAAAGATAGCTTAAAAATTTAAAAGAAATAATACTTTTATATGGTGTATAGGGGACTAATTAACTTGGCCGTAAACTGAGATGCGCTTGTTATGATTTTTAAAATATGAGGAAGTTGGTTCCTGAGCCGAACGGCATTGATAATGAATTGGGATTCAGAGCTTGCTAGCCTGATTTTGCTGCAAACTAAATTTCTCGTTCTTTGAGACGCACTAAAGCTTAACAAAAAATATAGGTACGATGGTTCCTTAGAATCAGGGATGCAAACCACTCGAATATAAAGACTGGTTCGGTTCAGTGGTTCAGACAGTTTCTGAACCGCCGGTTCGGTTCATTACATGGTTTTTTGAGCTGACTGAACCTCGGTTCCGGTTCGGTTCAGTGGTTCACAAAGGTACATTATGATTTCTATTGTCATGTGACTTTTGCACACTTTCAAATTGAATTCCTATAATGCATTTGAATATCTTTAAAATCCTTAGAAGATGTCCGGATTCAAAGGATTCGTCTATATGTTTTCGTCAAGTCATCCTTAAAAGTTCCGGCATCGGTAAGAATTTAGAGAGTCAAACGAAATGTAGAAAAATGATCTTAGGGAAACGATTCAAATTCCCAAATTAATAAGTATCATTGGCTAGAGGAAAGCGAGTCCCGTCTTAAAACTCGTCAGAGAACTGAACCGAACCGAACCGTTTTTATTTGTGGTTTTCGGGTTGGTTCAGCAATTCTTAAAGGAAGCCGGTTCGGTTCACCAGCTGGAATAAGCGGTTCGGTTCAAAACCGGTTCGGTTCAGAACCGGTTTGCATCCCTGCTTAGAATTAATAATTTTGTGAAACTTGGTTAGGATCTAAAAGGATATCCAAGATTTTAAGTTAATATTATATAATTGGTTTTCAAATTCAGTAATTGAATTCCTCGGTGTAATGTTGATATTCGCAATATTATTAAACATGTTTAACATATTTATTCACCAATTTAACTTAACGGAATAATAACATTCATTTGGACATCATCAGCACACAGGTGGACTTCACTATTTGATAATACACTGAGAAGATCATTCACATAAATGGCGAATAATAGAGGGCCAAGCACGGAACCTTTAGCGACGCCTTGCTTGGACGGGAGAAAACATGCAAAATCGGATGCCGTAACCACAGCTTGACGACGATTGCTTAGATAGGAGGATATAAGCTTAACCGATGTTTCCCAAAAGTTGAATAGTTAAGTCAATTTACTTATAAGTATGTCGTGATTCACGGTGCCAAAGCTTTGCTAAAGTCAAGAAGAGTTAGTAAGGTGACTTCACCGTTGTCCAATTTTTTTAAATATCTTGGGTTATTTTTAGTATTGCTGTTGTGCTGTTCTAAGCACTACGAAAACTAGATTGGTTGTTTTTCAGCAAATTATTTGTGGAAAGGTATTTTTTTATTTGCACTGCCATGAGCTGCTCAAATGCCTGGAATAGAAAATATACAATTGCTATAGGACGGAAGTCATCTTTTGATTTAGGAATTGGGACTATTTATGTAATTTTCCACATATCTTAAAAAGTTGAGTAAATGACGAGTTGATGATATGTGTGATATGTGGTTAGAATTGAGGTAGGACAATTTTTAGAAATATGGGATGTACGCTGTCAGGACCCACTGCGTTGGACTGAATTTAAGGTACTGCATCGAGGACGTCACATTGACTTACACAGTTAAAACTACAACTAATATCACAGCTTATATAAATTAAAACATGTGAGTACGGATTGGACTAGACACCGGGTACATCTACATTCACAAAACAATTATTAAGTTTATTCACATTTATTTCCAAAGCCTAAGTTTTTAATCTCTCTTCAAATTTGCTTATTTTTTATAGCTGCATTAAATTTACTATGATATACACTCTTAGCAATAATTTTGCAGACCATCTGTCTGCCTATAAACATGATCTGTCAGGTATTTGCTCCACTTATGGAGCCCATTTGCTCGGTGGGAGACATAGAGAAGTCCGTACAGACTCTCACTGTCAATCTCATGAAGACATGCAGAACCTCGTGTAAGCTCACAGTTACAAAAAGGAGAACTACGCCTCCTGGTGGACCTCAGAACTGAAAGAACAGCTAGATTTCTTTTACATATTTCTTCTTTTAGTTTATAATCAAACCAGGGTGGTTGACTCGACTTAATTATTTTTGTTCGAAGTGTAACAGTTCGGTTCATAACATTATTAAGTATTGATTGTAAGTGTTCTAGCTGAGAGCTAACAGTTGGGAGAGAGTAAATTGAGTTCAGGAACCTTATGTAGCGGCGGGAAAAAAAGGTCTCCGGGCTAAAGGCACAAAACTACAACGCCTTTTACCCCACCCCAGTAACTAGAGCAAGGACGGCCATTCTGATTAGAAAATCTATGAGAATCTAGAGAATCTATGTGTATCTACTGACTAATTACAGCACGGACAACCTTACTGCTGTGGCCATGAAGGGTGGCAGGGACGAGACAATACTTATGGCGTCCTTCTACATGGCGCATGAGCGAGAGGCACCACCGGCTGAACTCGGAATATTGACGACGGAGGCAAGCAACAAGAAGCAACCCTTCGTCATCGGAACGGATGCCAACGCACACCATACTGTGTGGGGCAGGCCGGACATTAACGACAGAGGTGAGTCCCTCATAAATTTTATCATACAAATAAGTCTAAGGGTAGAAAACGTTGGAGACGTACCCAAATATGTGGAACCAAACTCGGCCAACGTCCAAGACTTAGCCATGACCTTACGGAACAGTACTCAGGCGTCAGAATGGAGAGTTCTTGATAAACCCTCCTTCTCTGATTACAAGAACATCCAGATTAAAATCCAATTCGAGTTCTGCCAAACTAGAAACGTCTATAGTAACACCCGGAACACCGACTGGATGAATTCCGATTTGCTCTGTGGGACACATAGAGAAGTCCGTGAAGACGCTCACTGTCAATCTCATGGAAGCATACAAAACCTCGTTTAAGCTCACAATTACAAAAAGGAGAACTACACCCCCTGGTGGACCCGAGAACTGAAAGAGCAGAGGAAGGACGTTCAAGAATGCTTCAAAATCGCCAAACACGCGGATGAAGCGATGATCTGGGAGGAGTACAAGGTAAGACTAAGAAGTAAAGAAGGCAAAGCAACATGCGTGGAGAACCTTCTGCTCAAGCATAGAGAATTTTTTGGAAGCAGCCAGACTCAGGAAGCTGCTTTCAAAGTAAATTCAAACGCAAACAAGCAAGTGATGGATCACCAGAGCGTTATCGTAAAACGCAAAAACAATACGTAAAAAAGTCCTCTATCGAGCAACCATCTACCTCCAAAGGCTCCACCCACCGTTTCAGCCTGTACAGAGACACCAATAACGCTTTCTCTGCTTTAAGTGACCCTAGCGATGAATCTGAAATGGAAAAAGAACCATCCTCTGATCAGAACGCTATGTCAGTCACATATCAAGAAGATGACAATACACAACCTAACCCTAATCAAAATAAAGGTCGCGATGTATCCGATGCTAATGCTGCTGTGGGTGCACCAATTGCCCACCGACCACCACCATTTATCATACAGGGAGTCACCACCATTCACGGTCTTGAGACAAAGGTTCGATCGGTCACCAGTAATTTCAAACTAAAAGTGGTTTCTGCCTCTACAGTTCGTCTCCAAGTTTTTGAAAGCTCAGCGTACAAAGAACTTCAGGCCATGTTTCAGCGAATGCACGTTCCCTACAATTCTTGGCAACCTAAAGAGGATCGATCATTTCGGGCTGTTATTCGAAACCTTCATCACACTACTGATCCAGCAAGGATCAAGTCTGCCTTTTTGGAAATTGGACTCAAGGTGAGAAATGTCCATAATGCTACCAGCCACATTGTCAACTCGAAGCTCAATGTCTTCACCCGAACAAACACATTCACCAAAAGCCTCCACTTCACCTGCAATCTGCCCTCCGGGAACCACAAGAGTCCGTCCCACTCCAGCAGACTCGGCAAGCTCAGCGCCATCAGCCTCTTTATCTACAGCAACAGGACATACAGTCCCTCCTCGTCCAGCAACAACAGCCTCTTCTTGATCAGCTTATGCGTATGATGGAAAGAATTGACCAGATGATGGCCATGCAGACCAACCTAATATAGGCTGTCATTCACTTTATTGATGCTGTCGGTTGGTCAGCCAGCATAGAACTGACTCGCTCTTGTGTTACGCATACATGCTTAAGTCTACATTTAAAATCACACTCCCGTGGCGTTGCCAGCTAGTTAGGTTAACATATTGCACGTTGCCAGAAAGGTATATCTTAGTAACTACTTACGAACTACTTACATACTCCTTACATACTACAACTCGGCCGTCCTGACAACAAGGATCACCTGATACTTCCGACTTTATGCTTTTCTTTTCTTTCTACTTCTTAAGTTATATGTATGCTTCCTGGAATTTTCAACTAAATCCGAACTGCTTACTGTTTCATCTTCGTCTGTATCGCTTACATCTTCATCTTTATCTGTATCTTTTACGTTTTCATGCAAATCTGTATCTTGTAACTCGTAAGATTCTTGACTTTCCTTCGTTTCTTCTGTTCCTAATTCCTTAATTCTGTCTTCGTTTTCGCTGTTTGTTCCATTATTAGGGCTCTTACCCTGGAACCAAAATTTAATATTTTGTGAAGCCCAGATACCTTTGTAAGGAACTTGTGAAACTTCTGTAATCCGGTATGGCCCTTCTCTAATAACTCATCTAAAATTTTATGAACTTCTTGCTTTTCGCTATAAGACAATCTACGCGGAGGACAGTAGAATGGTTTCTCATTTTCTAACACGAGTTTCATCTCGTACTTCACCTTCGGCTCGTTGGGGCGTTTCATATTCACATAAAATTTTTGGAAAATTTCTGAACACTTTTGTTTGACTTCACTGTTAACATTTTCACCGATCTGTAATTCTAGTTCTGAGTGATTTGGGCTAATATCGATAAACATAATTTGACTCTCAAAATTGTCTGATTCGGTATCCTCATCATTTACCTCACTTTTTAATTCAATTTGATTTTTATCCGGTATATTACTTTTCTCTGTTGATCCATTCGTAGCCATCTCTGAATCTGAGTTTCCCCATATTACTCTACCATTGTCTGCATCTGTGGCAACTTTATGCCACGAAGTGACTTCAACACCTGTTCTCTTTCTGCGTAGCGCTGTATCAGGGCTTGAGCTCTGATTTGTTTGTCCGGAATTCCGTCGATTATTTGTTCGATCAATTCTTTCTCATCCAGGCCCAGACCAGCACACAGCGATATTTTTTCATCGTAATAATCGGCAAATTCTTCTCTGGGCTGCCACTGCCAAGCTGAAAATTTTTTGCGCAGCAAGTTGGCAGGAAGCCAACTTGCTTCCTTTTGGCCCAAACGCTATCAGGAATGCGCGCAATAGCTCGTCCATTGACTCAACGGCGGAATTTCCCAGCGCATGCAGCCACTGCTGCGCCCTGCCAGCCATCTTCGTTGCAAAAACAGCGCGCAAAAAATTCTCGTCCAATCCGTAGGCTGCTTTTACATTTAACAGCTGAGTGCTCAAGAAATCCGCATCACCCATCCCGTCGTATTCGGCCAAGTAACTGCATATAACCTTGAATGTGGCCACTGGCTTAGGCGATTCTACCGGGAGGGTAGATTTTTCCATTCGTTGCAACTCAAGGTCTCTCTTAAGCACGGCGTTCTCTCTCCTCAGCAACTCTAGTTCTCTTAGCAATAGCTCCATCTCTTTCTCGTTCCTCTCACCTTTTTCGTTCATGCTTGAATTCTCATCTGCAGTTGTCTTTCTCTCTTCCTTCTCGATCACGTTCGTTTTATTTTCAGCTAAACTTTTCTCGTTCATATTTGTCTTCTTGTCCGCTTTTGATTTTTTGATGGCTCCTTTGCCCACTGGAGTAACGGCTAATTGTTGCTGTATTTTTCCCTTTGCTTTTTGTTCTGCTGTTACGGTTATTTCCACTGAGCTTGCCTTTACTTTTTGATCTGCCTTTACACTTTCGTCAAACTGTAATTTTTCATCGATCTGTAATTTTTGCTTATCTTCTTGGTCACTCTGTAATTCTTCATCAAATTTCTCGTAATCACTCAGTAAATTTTCATGGTTGTGGTTGCCGATTCCTTGTTGTTGGACCAGTCTCAGCGTCTCCTGCGGCACGTTTGCCAGACGTCTTAGGATTTGGCTCCGGTATTCCGCGGTCTCCAAGTCAAGAAAATCGCACAATCGTTTTAATTCCATCGTCGGCCACTTTTCCATAATACGAGTGGTATATTTGGATAAGTTAATTGTAGAAAAAAATCAACTTGATCACACTTCTGAGGTTTGTAGGCTGTCATTCACTTTATTGATGCTGTCGGTTGGTCAGCCAGCATAGAACTGACTCGCTCTTGTGTTACGCATACATGCTTAAGTCTACATTTAAAATCACATTCCCGTGGCGTTGCCAGCTAGTTAGGCTAACATATTGCACGTTGCCAGAAAGGTATATCTTAGTAACTACTTACGAACTACTTACATACTCCTTACATACTACACTAATGAACCTTCTGCTGTCCCACTTTGGAACCAAGGCATCACCTCTAACCATAGCCACAACTATCAACAGTAATTCTCCTGTCAAACCCCGATCTAGTCACCATAACTAATATAGGACTACGGATTGGAGTCTGGAACGCTAATTCCGCAGCTTACAAGGCCAATGAGATCGACCTATTCTTAACAACAACGAATGTTGCTTTGCGAAACACATTTTTGTTCCATGTCATCCTTCAGGATCAATGACCTTCACTCTGCGAACCACCCTGCAGACCGCATGCGTGGTGGAGCAGTAGTGCTCATTAAATCGTGCTTGCATTACCACGTCCACAGCTCGATCATGACGGCAAGAGTCCAATGTTCTGCAGTCAAACTATCCACTGATAACGGAGTAACAGTCCTTGCGGCAATTTACTGCCCACCAATCCAATCGTGGGAAGTCGCAGATTTTCGAAACCTCTTTAACGGACTCTGATCCAGGTTCCTAGTCGCTGGGGACTGGAACGCTCACCACAGTCTCTGGGGAGGCAGAAGAGCCATGACCAGAGGCTCCGCTCTTCATGACTGCGTAACCGGCTCTAATCTTCAAGTCCTTGCAACATTTATAATGCAGCCGATCACTCCATGATTCGTCGAGAACCTAGTCGTCCTTCCGGGACTCCACAGATCTTCTCTAAGCCAGAAATGCAGGCCATGGCGAGACGCAAGAGAGCACTGCGTAGGAGATGGATGAGCTCACGCAATTCCTTAAATGGAGCTGACTACCGGAGATGTGCCGACGCACTACGGAAGCTTCTCTCTGATACCAAAACTGAGTACTTCTACGAGAAACTCCGAAATATCGACCCCTGTGTGAACCGAGGATTTGCACTATGGAAGTGCACTAAATCCCTAAAGAGACAGCCAATCCGAAGACTTAGAATCCAGCTAGCGGACGGCTCTTGGTGCCGTTCTGGTGCGGATATCGCAGATGAATTTGCCAACGGCCTTGAACGCAGGTTCATGCCCTTTAACCTTGCCTCTCCAGAAGATGTTTTTGCAACACAAGCTTTTGTGGAGGCTGACCCAGGGCCCATATCTCCCATGAGACCAATTTCCCCAAATGAAGTCCGTCAGCAAATCAAACGGCTGAAACCAACCAAGGCCCCTGGTTATGATGGGGTTGATGGCCGGGCAGTGAACGCCTTCCCAGAGAAGGGTGTCCTGCTTTAAGCTTTGCTGTTTAATGCGATGAACCGATTCTGTCACTTCCCCTCCCAATGGAAGTGCGCAGTAATTGTGATGGTGCCGAAAAAGGGTAAAGAGCCTGCTGCCCACATACTCCAAAATATTCCAGAGAATTTTATTGAAGCCTATTTTGGCAGCGAGAGCTGTGGACGAAGCCCTACCAGAACACCAATTTGGGTTCCGCAGTGTCCATGGAGCCCCGGAGCAAGTACACAGTGTTGTCAACCGCATCCTCGAGACTATGGAGCAGGACACTTACTGCTCTGCTGTTTTCCTGGACGTTCGACAAGCATTCGATCGCGTTTCGCACGACGGCTTGCTTTTTAAACTGAAGTCTCTGCTGCCATCTGAGCAGTTTGTTTTGCTATGGTCCAGCTGAGGGACGAGCTCTCGAGTATCCGCCGGGTTGAAGCTGGAGTTCCCCAAGGAAGTGCACTTGGCCCAGTTCTGTACACCGCGGACTTGCCAATTCCAGACGCCCAAAACACTCTTGTAGCCACTTATGCTGATGACACAGCCTTCCTGGCTTACAGCCCCATCGCCAGTAGAGCGTCAGCTCTACTTTACTGGACGGCTTTAGTGCTTGGGCAACTCGTTGGAATATTGCTGTTAACCCGGAAAAAAATCAGCACTGCACCTTTACAAAAAAGATAGGCAACACACCAAGGCTGAAGCTGAACGGCTCAGTCATACCGCATACGCATTATGTACCTAGTAGGTAGGTACTACCTACCTAGGGAATAACACTAGATAGGAGGCTTACTTGGTCTGACCACATTAAGCGAGCTGTGGCTCCACGCTTAACTCGGCCATTTATTATCCGATCCTTTTGAAAATTAGTGAGATTGTAGATATTGACCACATAGACTACACTGCAAAATCTGAGCTCGATATCAAAATTGTGGGAGTTATTCAACATTTTTTATTGCGGGGGCGGGAGGGGGCGTGTCCAAAATTTTAAACAAACTTGATCTGCCTGCGGACAAAACATGTAAAATTTGGTTGCTCTAGCTCTTCTAGTCTCTGAGATCTAGGTGTTCATACAGACGGACGGACGGACAGACGGACATGGCTATATCGACTCGGCTGTTGATGCTGATGAAGAATATATATACTTTATGATATCGGAGATGCTTCCTTTTTCCTGTTACATACATTTGCACCACTTTCGTATACCCTTTTTACTCTACGAGTAACGGGTATAATCACTCAATGAAATATTGTAAACGTAAAGAACCTTGCATAATTTCAAACTGCATTTTTACACACAATATGCAATTGCATAAAGAGAAGCAACAGCACTTGGCAGAACAGAATCCAATCTCTCATGAAAAGCCTAATGATCAAATTGAAACTGAAAAAAAAGGTAGTTAGTGTTCGCATAAAGTGTAAAAATAAAACTTCAAAAATATCCACATTGCGTAATGTCAAAACTGTATCAGGCTTGAATTTACCGATACAAACTGTAAACATTCTAGACAAATCTGAAGATTGGAAAATTTTGAAAGAGTTTGTTAGATGTTCCTATCAAAATGCACAGCTTAAAATACTTAAAGGACAGGACAATTGGGCACTTATAGTCACACGCAAATTGAAACATGAATCCCACAATAATCCAGTCAGTAGCAAAACTCTATTGGGATGGGTTGTTCATGGAAATGTAAAATCGGACCGTCGACACATACAGGCAAATTATACATTTCATGTAAGTGACACCCAAGCCTATGACCAAGTAGATTTGAGCATTTTGCACAACCTTGTTAAATCATATTGGCACTTTGAAAACGAAATGACATATCGATAGCGCCTTGGATCGTGAGTGGACTGTAAAACAGCTGTTGCCAGAAACAAAATATAGCGCAGTCAATTATTTTATCGTCCAAAATGGAAACAACGGAGTGAAAAAAGCAGGAGCGGAAAAGGAAGCTTACTGAAAGTTTCAACCGCGAGGACAAAGTTGCTCTTATAAAGGCAGTTGAGCTCCGACCTTGTCTGTAGGATATCACAGACAAAAAACACATTGACCACATAAAAGTGAAGAGTGCGTGGGAAAGTGTTGGCGCCTATTCCGTTGTCGTCTCCTTTTCAACACAACGTGTGCCGCTACCGCCACCAACATATCACTTTTCCTGCTGCGCATCATTCTTGTTTAACAATCTCAAATCAAAAACAATTTTAAATAATTTTTTTTTGTTGTAAACGAAAAACAGCTTACCACCGTTATGGCCGTTATTTTATTTTGCCATTTTGGCTTATATATGGCCATACTAAAAATTTATGTGGATGCTAAGTTAATAAAGTGCAATTTCGCGTCCTAAATTTTCCGCGGTCCTGGGAACAGGCCTTTATAAAAGACTTCTACTGTTGGAACGAAAAATTGATCAAAATCAGATAAGCGGTCAGAAATATCAGGAAATGTTTGAGTCCTACAAATCTAAAGTTTACTTAAAGAAATTAAGTGCAGACGAGTCAGCAATTGTAAATCCTTTGACATATTATTTACCGCATTTTGGCGTAGTAAACAGCAACAAACCAGACAAAATGAGAATTGTTTTTGACGCAGCAGCTAAAAGCCATGATAGTTGTCTGAATGATCATCTTTAAGCAGGATCAGACCTTTATAATGAATTATCTTCAGTATATAGGAATTTTCGGATAACTAAAATCGCATTCGTGGGCGATATAAAGGAAATGTTCTTACAAATATAAGTAAGACCAGAAGATCGACCCCCACAGAGAATTTTGTGGCGACGAATGGATCGTCAAAGGACTCCAGACATATATGAAATTTAAGTGCTATTTTTTGGAGCCAAATGTAGCCCATGTATAGCACAACAAGCTAAGAACCGAAATGCACTAAATTTGAAAGATCAGTATCCAAAAGCTTGTGACGAAATAATCAGAAAACATTATATGGACGAATGTTTAAGCGGTGCCAATGACGTTCACAGTGCAATTCAATTGATTAATGAAGTTTCATACATTCATGCACAAGCAGGATCGCAAATGTGTAATTGGATTTCCAATTCAAATGAGGTTTTGAGTAAAATAGAGGGGACTCATGACGTAAAAGACCAAACGAAATTAAAAAGATTGACCGAGGAAAGAGTTCTTGGTTTAATGTGGAGTTTTGAAGAGGACCTACTTGCCTTTAACTTAAAGTTTCAGAACAGACATAAGGATCTTTTGACTTTTCAGCAACGACCGACCAAACGCGACATTATCAAAATAACTATGTCAATATTCGATCCCTTAGGATTTCTATCCATCTTGTTAATTGCCAACAAAATACTTCTGCAAGAAATCTGGGACAGTGGCATAGAATGGGACGATCAAATACATGACAATCATTACATTATTTGGGAAAAATTATGTAAAAATATCTCCAGACTAAAGGAGCTAAGAATTCCAAGAAAAAGGACTGACCTTCCACTCGACAAATGCAATATACAATTGCACATATTTTGCGATGAGTCTAAATTTTCTTACGCAGCTTGTGCGTACTTAATTTTTGATGATGGTCAAAAAGTAGACTGCTCACTTATACTTGCCAAATCAAGAGTTGCACCATTAAAGCCCATGTCAATTCCAAGACTTGAATTACAAGGTGCTCTACTAGCAGCCGGATTAAGTAAAGCAATAAAAGAAATACTCAACGTGAAAATTGATCAGACATATTTGTGGACAGACGCCGAAATAGATTCATATTGGCTTAAATCGAGTAGTAAAAGATTTAAGATTTTTGTTGCACACCGATACGGTGAAATTCAAGAGTTGACGAACATAGGTGACTGGAGATATGTTCTAACAAAACTGAAGCCCGCAGATGAGGCTACAAAAATAACTGACATTGACATTTCTTCAAATTCTTCATGGTTGACCAGTCCATCGTTTTTGAAAAAAGATATAAATGAATGGCCATAAGGAAAGATGTTCCAGAAAATCCCAGACATGAAGGAAGAATTTACTGTCGAATGTGTTAACTCAATTGGAAGTGTCAAAAACTCAACCATTTTACCAGACCCAAAGAGATTTTCCAACTGGATGAGATTCCTTCGGACGATGTTGGATGTTTCGATACGTAAGCAATTTGAAATCGACTAAAAACAAAATGCCTATCAGTGAGTTACTTCCAGATGATATTGACAAAGCGGAAAAACTTATTCTTAAAAGCATTCAATTTGATTGTCATGGTAGGGAAATTGACCGTTTGATAAATGGTAAAGCCATTGAGAATACAAGTTCTCTAAAATCCCTCCCCATATACATCTCAGACGACGGATTATTAAGACTTAAAGGCCGACTGGACAATGTTGACGACGAGCAATTTGATATTGATGCCAAAACCCCAATTATTTTGTCCAAAGAACAAGCGATTACGACATTAATTATTCAGTATTACCTCGCTAAAAAGTACCACATCGGTATGGAGACGGTGCTAGCTTAGACAGAGATTTTGGATAACAAATTGTCGCAATACAGTAAAAAAGGTAGTTTTAAACTGTCAATTTTCCAAAAATAAAAAGCCATGCCTCAAGTACCAAGAAGTGGGTCTCAATTTAAAGCAATTTTGTAACGCGCTTGCTGCAGCGGTTAAGACATTTTTTTTTTGAGTCGGAACTGACAAAGTCCGCTCCCTCTAACGGACAGTAGTTGAACATTTGGGAAAGAATGGGCGAGGAGAAAAAAATTTCTTAAGTTCAAGTTCTCCACACAATATGGCAAATTTCACCTTTCTCTGCACATAGTTATCTCTACGGCTGCAGATCTTGGCGTCTGTCTTTCACTTTTGAACCCTCAACCAGTGCAATTGAGTTGCAGCGAATTAAACCAAGTGCTCAGTTTTTCTTAAGCCCGCCATTTATAAGTTTAAAATTAAATAAATATTGGTTAACGCGAGTGAAAGAAGAGTAGCCCAATCAGTTGGCGACGCGTCTAAGTGTCTTATTAAGAGTGCTGAACTCCAAAAAGGGGTAAGTGAAGCCAAGAGTTCACTTTAGGTGGATAGATTTTTAGTCTGGCTTCTTGATTTTTGTGAAAGTTGCTGGTTTGGCCATACTTGGGAATCTTTTTCCACTGGTTGGCTATAACCCTTTTGCCTAAAGAAAGCTAAGCTTTTTGTCAATTTAATTTCGGCTGATCTGAGCTGCAGTCACGGAAAGCGACTCAACATTGGTCAATTTCACTCATTCTACGATATTGGGCGCACGAGAGCAGTGATCAGGCGCATACAAAATTTCGAGGGAGTCAGTGCAAAAGCAGAGTCCGCGCAGCGAGCGCGCGACTGTAGAGCTGTATTTTCCGGCTTTTTTGCGGCCGGAATGGGCAAAAAGTGAGTAAATACTGTCCCAAGAAGCCCTGAGTGATTTTTTGGCATTTTTTTCTGGCCAAAGTGGGTGGAAAAATTGTGAAAGGCTGAAGCGACCACCCAGCTGGGGAAAATAATATTAGTGAATTTAAACTGCATTTGGTTAGGGTAAATTATTTTTTTGTTTGTGTCTCAGTTTCAAATTCAATCGCCTTTAAACTCATACCAAAGATCAGCTTAAAATCAGCCGCATGGCGGTTATGAGATTTTTTTTCTATAGATTCCAAGTTGTTTTCATTTAATGAAATCAGAAAAAAAGATGGAGTGAGAGAAGGGGTTGAGAGCCAAGTTTCAACTCATATAGAAAATGGAAGAAGACCCGATGTGTATGAGCGAATTTTAATTTGTTTCGATGGCGATGAGTGTGGAAAAATTTTAAATTGTGCTTATTTTTTTCCTTTTTATTTTTGTGCGGAATTATTTTTTTTGATTTAAATCAAACCCTACAGCAGTTCCAGCATCGCCGAAAGCACTTTCTTCGACGGAGTGGTAACCAACAAGCAGTGAGTGACTCCCACATAAAAATATTTTAGATTTCATTTTTATTGCAAGCAAATATTATTTAAAGAAAATTAGAAGGAGCTTGCAGTATTGCTAAATCCTCAAAAATAAAAAAAGAGATCGGAAAAGAAAAAACTATGCAAATTACAAATTAGCTCCCCTCTTAAGGCCATAATTAACTCCAAGTCAAATTTCACTCGAGCTCTCTCTCCACTTTATCGCGCCCGAACTAATGCAATTAATTTTGAGTGACTTTCAACCTCTTAGGTGGGTCAGGGCAGCTCAAGTCTGGCCTTTCTATTATTTTTTTGTGCTCGTAATTTTGTACTTTAAAGAATAACCCACTTGTAGAGTAGAACCTACGGAGGGACCTTTTTGAAAGTGGGAATCGACTACTTTGGACCCATAGAAAATTTAGTGGCACAAATTTAAAATAAGCGAGTAAAGACATACGGGAAGTAACATCAAAATGGCAAATGACAGAGCTAACACAGTTCTTAACTGACAAAAAGTGTAAATTGTTTTGTAATCCCCCATTAAGTCCACATATGGGAGGAGCGTGGGAACGACTCATTCAAACTGTAAAGAAATATTTAAATTCGATGCTTCACGTACGTCATCCAAGGGAATTTGTACTTAACACAATAATTTGTGAAATAGAGTTTATGATGAACAGCAGACCTCTTATATATGTCCCATCAGATTCCATAGAAACTGAGCCGTTGACTCCCAACGACATTTTAATAAGTCCAAATTTTAGGGACTCTTTTTACGCAAATGCTACCGACAATATAAGGATTATAGACAGTACTTATTATGTAGCCGAAAGTGGTCAAAAGATAATGGTGTTATTAAAGAGGGCGATATCGTGTTAATATTGGATTCTGATTTACCAAGAATACAATACAATACAATTGTGAAATGGTGGAATTGCCGATGAGATGTGCGCAGTTGTGTTAATTATAAGTTTACGTTCAATTTAATAAATACAGTCCAACAAAATGATGAAAATTTGGTCTTTCGAGCCAGACAAATGAAAAACACTGGTGCGAATGGACATAGCACTACAGTGGGTGCTTCAAATAGACATGGCGCTGCAAGGATTGCCGGCGCCTCGACTTGTAGTGTTGCCCAAGGCGGCAATGATGGCTTCAGCACCACATTGGGTGGTGCAAAAGGACCTGACATTTTTGGAGCTGCTCGAGGCGGCAATGATGACTTCAACACAGCACTAATCGGTGCGAACAGATACAGCGCCGCACGGCTGGACGGTACATCGATTCCTGGATCTGCTCAAGGCAGCAATGATGGCTTCAGCACCACATTGGGTGGTGCGAATGGACCTGACATTTTTGGAGCTACTCGAGGCAGTAATGATAACTACAGCACCCCAATGGGTGGTGCAAACACACGTGCGGCTCATCGAGCTTTGTAGCTGCTCACCACGGGAATGATGTCTTCAGCACTCCAATGGGTGGTGCGAACAGACCATGCGTTACATGGAGGCGCGATGCAACTACTAGAGATGCCCAATTCCGTAACAATGTTCAAACTGTACAGGGTAAGTCTGATATTGGAACAACAGGGCTGCAAGGTTGTGGTGCATCCGAAATAGGTAGTATGCAAAGCCGTTTTAGAGGCGATAAATTGATTGATCTGCATTCATTCGATGGCAAGAAAGAAGACTGGCCTTTATTCTGCAATATGTATAAACAAAGACAAATGATGGTGGAGATAAACCAACTATCAGATGCTATGAATGTCAGGGTGCACACATGCTTGAAAAATATGAAGCATCCCTTCAGTTCGGCTCAGACCTGAATCATAGCTGAATCAGCCCTGAAATGGAAGGGCTGGTACGAAATTCATGGCATCCTTTATATGAGTTTCAGACATGAATTTAACACAGCCATGTAATACTACGTCATGACCTCTGGTGATTTTAGGCATGATTTCAGGGCTGAACTCATGGGTGAGTTTCATGGGAAGTACCAAAACATGCCTGAATTCAGGCATGAAATTCAGCTATTCCTACCGTTCAGGTCTGAATCAGACCTCAAGAATTCCGTACTGAAACGTAGACCGTAAAGAGACTAAAATAGTTGCAAGAGTAAGCGTGAATGTAAATTAGATGGCTGTAAATCGAATCATAACCTTTCTCTGCATCAGGGAAAAAGTGCCAGCAGCACTAATGTCACTCATATCGACAGTTTGGATCAGACAACTACAGCTACAAAAGATTCAGAGATGCCGAATACAAGCGCAGAAAATATACACACTGTAACAGCTATCACCTCTAAATTAATGTTTAAAGTCCTTCCAGTTGAGGTCAAACCTTTGCCTTCTTAGATGAAGGATCCTTAGCAAGATTGTTATCTAAAAGCTTAGGTGTGGGCCAGGAAAAACGGAACTTGTCAATTAACAGCCGGTAATACAGTTCCCAAACTGGAACTTCCTTTGAAGTCGTTGAATGCGGAAACTGTTCAAGCTAAATATAAACAATTAAAAAATCTACCAATCAAAGGATATGGTGAGGCTAAGCCAATGATGCTAATTGGAATTGATAATTGCCATCTCACTAAAACCATTCGCAGCGTATTTATACCCGTTACTCGTAGAGTAAAAAGGGTATACTAAAGTCGTGCAAATGTATGTAACAGGCAGAAGGCAACATCTCCGATATCATAAAGTATATATATTCTTCATCAGCATCAACAGCCGAGTCGATATGGCCATGTCCGTCTGTCCGTCCGTCCGTCTGTATGAACACCTAGATCTCAGAGACTAGAAGAGCTAGAGCAACCAAATTTTATACGTAAGCTAGTATTGTCTGTAGGCAGATCAAGTTTGTTTCAAATTTTGGCCACGCCCCCTCCCGCCCCCGCAATAAAAAATATTGAATAACTCCCACAATTTTTAAGATATCGAGCTCAGATTTTGCAGTGTAGTCTATGTGCCTTTGACTTGAAAATGAACCGAGTCGATCCAGAAATTGTAAATGGTTCTAAGTGTCCAACAAAGCGGCAACTGTTGAGTATAGTCATGTCAGTTTACGATCCATCGGGAAAGCTGGCGGATCTTTTAATTTATGGTAAAATCTTCATCAAGGAGTTATGGCGTACTGGCAAAAACTGGAATGATTTGATCCCAGAATCATTGTACATTGTACAAACAATTTAAGCAATGGATGCAACAACTTAAGAAAGTGAAACAGTTTAAAATAGATCGCTGTTATTCACTAATCATTTTGGGTCAACACGCCAAGATAGAGCTCCAAGTTTTTGTCGATGCTAGTGAGCAGGCCTTTGCAGCAGTGGCATACTGGCGGATCAGCTTCGGGGATAACATTGAAGTGGCATTTGTTGCAGGCAAGTCTAGATGTGCGCCACTTAAATTGTTATCAGTGCCCAGACTTGAACTACAAGCTGCTGTTTTGGGAACACGATTGAAGAACTTGATATTAGAAAACCACGAGGTCTTAGCAGACTGAAATACATTGTGGTCAGATTCATGAACAATCCTTATAAACAGTTCGTAGCTCATCGGATAAGTGAGATTCTCGAAACTAAAAAAGAAGATGATTGGCGCTGGGTTCCGACTCATTTAAATGTTGCAAATAAAGCCTCTAAAACTTACAAAAATATTAACTATGAACAGCAAACTATCTGGACCACTGGACCGTTCTTCTATGGCAAAAGTAAAATTCATGGCAGCCTCAGGAGAATTTAGAACCTCCCCAAGAAGATTTTTCTGAGAAACGAAAGATCTGTACAACAATAAAAGCAGAAACACTAAAAGAAATCGAACGATTTTCGAACTATCACCGATTAAAGCGAACTGTTGCCTGGATGCTCAGATTTATACGAAACGTCCACAACGCAAAGGAAGTTAAAGCATCAGGAGAACTCACATGCAAAGAGTTGCGAATTGCCGAGTTCACATTGTGTTGGATTATACAATCTGAAATATTTGAAGAGGAGATCAATATATTGCAGTGTGGAAACACAATTCCCAAAATCAGCGCTATATATTCATTTTCACCTAAGCTAAATGAAGATAGAGTAATGGTTGTTCATGGCAGGCTCGATTACGCGTCAATCTTCCCGCAAAGAGATCGCCAACCTATAATACTGACAAAGAAACACATATTGACCAATCTGATAATCCAACACTATCACAACATTTATCATCACCATAACAATGAGTTGATAGTTAACGAGATTCGCCGAAAATTTTGGATATTAAATTAACGTAGCACCGTAAATCGTATTAAAAAGTCTTGCCAATACTGTAATAGCCGGTATGCGAAACCAAATCCAACTATAATGGGACCAGTGTTGGCCATTAATCAATTAAATTTTTAATCAATTGATTAATCAATTAATATTTTTAATCAGTTAATGCAGTTAAAATTAACTGTAACTAACATATTAATTGCAGCTTGCAATTAATTTAATTAAATTAACTAAAATTAATAGCAACTTGCAATTGAATTTTTCATTTGTTCTACACTACAGCTAAAATTAACAATTAAGTAAGCTGTGTGGGCATGTATACAGGGTGCGCCATCTAAAGTGTCGGTATGGCTACACTGAATAAATATCAAAACAAACAACCGATTGCTATATGTTGATCTTGTTCCTTTAATTTGGTCCTGTACAATTTATTTCGACTACTTTTTGAACACAACATCAATCAAGTGGCCGCCTTTATTGGCCACAACAAAATGTGCCCTTTTTGCGGCATTTTCCATCACTTTTTCGAGCGTCTCAGTCGATAAAGTGGCGATTTCGGCACGAATGTTGGCCTTAAGCTCTTCAATGGTCTCTGGATCGCTGGCGTAAACCTTGCTTTTTAAATAGCCCCACAAAAAGAAGTCTGGGGCGGTCAAATCTGGAGATCTGGGTGGCCAGTCAATATCGCCTCTTTTTGATACCAGGCGTCCAGGGAATTTCCGCTGCAATAAGTAGATTGTTTGATTTGCAGTGTGGCACGGAGCACCGTCTTGTTGGAACCAGTAACGGTCAAGACCTTTTTCGCGCATTTTCCGGCAGACAAAATGTACCAACATCCACCGATATCGATTTCCATCGACTGTTTCGTTTTCACGAAAAAAATATGGCCCAATGATGGTTTTGGCCCAAACGCCGGCCCAAAAGTCACTTTTTGGTCGTGTAAAGGTATTTCATGGATGCGGTGTGGATTTTCCGTGCCCCATATGCGACAATTTTGCTTATTAACACCACCAGAAAGCGTGAAATGGGCCTCATCGGTCATCAAAATTTGTTGAGTTGAGTTAGCACAATTGAACGATTATTTTCGATGAACAGCGTCACTATTTCGGCACGTTGTTTTGGTGTGAAGCGTTCCATGGTCAAAATTGTACTAGATTGATGTTTCCAAAACATGTCTAACAAAAGCAATCGGTTGGTAAATGTCAAAGTTATTCAGTGTTGCCATACCGACACTTTAGATGGCGCACCCTGTATTTAAAAAAAAATATCCGAAAACGAATCATCAATGGCATCAAGAACAAAAACTAACCAAGAAAAATTTGTTTTCAATTTTGATTTTGGCTCGGATGTACCAATAACCGAAATGAATTAAGTGCCCTGTAATTCGCTTTTGACTAAAGCAGAACTTTTGATGCAGAGGAAAATCAGGAACTGCAGGTTCTGATTCGATATCCCGAAATCCGAAGGTATTTTTACAATATGTACTATATTAAATTGGTGGCGATTTTCTATAGAAAAGCGAGTCCCGTAAAAAAAAATGCAAAAGGTTAATATTTTTAAAAATTTTCGTGACATTATTTTTTTGAGCTGGTCGAAAGAAGTGATTTGTAGGCCTGGTTACGCGCTACAAAATAGCTGAAGACAGGAAAGTAAAATTTCAAATAGTTCATGAGATTTAGATCTGAAAAAAACATAAAAAAAGAAAAATTTATTTTCCTATGAAAACTTTAGTAGTCTATTACAAAAAAACCTTAGCCAATCAGACCAAACCCTGCCAGGGTTTTTATACTACCATAAGCACCTTTCAAATTTATTCTGTCTCGTTGGTATCAAAAAAATGTTGTTGAAAAATGGTTCACAGTGTAATCGATCACTAACTTAGGGATGGCCAGATGATATTGTGTCAGGGCGGCTCACCAGTGCATTCAATAAGGAGGCCGTTATTATATCAAACATTAAAAAAAATTACTAACTATAACATTCCACTCGCCGAAAAACGACTAGGACGTTTTACCAAATACATCGAGTATAGCCAGTATAGTAATTGGTAGTTTTAAGATGCCTGATGATGTTTGGATCATCAATTAATTAAAAATTAATTAATTGTATTTCGCACCTATCGCAGTTAACAATTAATTAACTGTAATTGCAATATTTTGTGATTAACAATTGATTAATTGTTAATCGTCAGTTTCTACAGCTAACAATTGATTAACTGTCAATCTGTTTGAAAAATTTGATTAAAAATGAACAATTGAATAGTAAAATAAGATTTGTATATTATTATTTTACTATTATTTCTTATAATAGTGTAAGTTGCCTTTCAGCACCACCCTCTTTTCCAACATGCAGTGAAAGGCAAAGAAATTAGTCGTTCAACTGCTGCCGACAATTGTTATATGTATTTATTCCGAGAATTTAGATACGATATAAGAGCAACAATTTTATGAACAAAGTCATTCCATTTGATTATTTTTTTGTATTGTTTTGACCTAAAAGTTAAATTAAAACTCGTAAAATTTTTTTTTTAAGTTTTTATTTTTCATATTCTACACTACATTCTTTGCTTTTTTAATGGGGTTTAAGCTTTGTAATAAGAAACACAATTTTTTAATTTAAGTTATTTTCATCATCAGAGCTCGATAGGCAATACGAAGACTCAACGCTTTTATCATCATCATCATCGTTATTGTTGTCACATAACGAAATTTTCTGGCTCCACCAATATACCTCGCCAAGCATAGAATCTATTTTTTTTCCTTTGAACCTTTTTTCCGTTGGCATGCTTACCTGGTGAAATTTTTCCCCTTGCTCATCTGATTCGGTAGACAATTGCTTAGCGAATTCTTCCAGATGGTTATTAAGAAAATGTAATTTCAGGGACATCGAAACACCGATAGCTTGAAAAGATTTTAGCATGTTCTTGACTAATACGTTAAAATTTTCGTCACGGTTTTTCCCCAAGTTGTTATAACCACTTTCAGAGAGTTCCAAGCAACTAAATCATCACCATAAAGCACGCTTGTGAACTTCTCACTTGCGACTTATTTTCGAATGTCCGGTCCATTTAGTACACCTATTTAAAGTAAAAATATTAGTAAATAGTTGTGTAAGCAGTCAAACACATTTTACTTGCTCTAAGTTTTTGAACGCTGAGCTTAGGAAATATGTCTTTTAAGCAGTTAAAGACAAGTTCATTGTTTTTGACAACTGTTTCAATGAACATCTTCGTAATACCCAGCTTTATGTGCAGCGGTGGCAGCAATATATCAGATATGTTGTGAATTAGTGGTTGTCATGTCATATCCAAAGTTGAGTTTTTCACACCCTCTTCTCTTCTTTGCCATACATGAGAATAATGGTCAACTAGGTCGCAGCAAATTCTCCATAAGTGTTCATTGTACTTAATGTCTTTCAGTATCACTTGCATTGTAGAAAAACATTCTTTTAATTCTGTGCTATACACTAATGGAATGGACGGCTTCTCGTTTGTTTTGTGTAACAATACTGCTTTTAAGCTCGTTAAAGAGCTGTCAATGAATAAACGCCAATCTCCAACAACATACTTCATTCCCATCTGATTTGCCAAACCTTTTACATCGTTGCAGTACGCGTAAGTGTTTGCATTGTTGGCGGTGTAAAAGCTCTGAAGCTCAGCTTGACGATGCCGATATGCCGAGACTCTAATATTAGAACTCGTTAGTTTTTTGCGTTTTAAGAACTTAGATAAATATCCAGAGTTGCGTTAAGACAATCCCAGCTTGGCGACAACGTAATCCATTTCAGCTTGTGTAACGAGCTCTGGTCCACCGTCCTCTTCCATCTATTCCAAACATTGGATCGTTGGGATTGGTCTGCTCTGTAAATAGCGTTACTGTCTCCGGACTCGGTGCTTTTGGTGGTGGACTTGCATCGGAATGTAGCTGTGGAAGTGAGGCTGGGGACCAGGAACGTAAATTTTCTTTGACATTTTCTTTCTGTTTATTCCGCTTATGAAATTTATGCACCCGTAGCACTTCTTCTTAGTATGTCCATTGGGATCTGTCCATATGACCGGCGTACCAAATGGCATTTGTTATTGTCTTTTTTAACCAACTTAAAATATAACAGTAGCAACGCCTGCACACTGTATTTGGCGTCCACGAACGATCAAACAAATCTGGTTGATCAGAGTAGTACAGACGGTACGCACTTTTAAACTCCGAGGTTAAATTTGTAATGTTTTTCTGGTTAGATGCACCTTTGGGAACATAGAAGCCACAAACATAACAAAACAGATCAAGCTTCCAACAGTTCTCCATTATTAAGTTTTTCTTTTTTGTTTGCACTTTACTGAACAAGTTAAGATTTCAATGTTGTTTTTGATGATGCGTTTTACAGAGAACTCTTGACAACGGAAAAAGAAGAGAAGTAAAGAATACCAAAAATATAATGGGTGTTCGATATTAAATAATTACCGCAGTTTCAAGCAATTTCGTTCACAGCTGTAAACAACTTTTGCATTGAAACACCCAAAAATAGCGGGGTTCAAAAACAACTAAAGGTACACTAAAGGTGCACTGTGTTATTAATCGAAAGCAAGTTGGCAGGCTAAAATAAATAAATTGTATTTCACGAGAAGAACCAAAAAGAGATCACTTGAACGATTGTGAGCAGAATATTAATTAATAAACAAACCTACAGTTAAACGCAAAATACACTGTTATACAGTAAACTGTATCCCGAGCATCTTTCAACTAATTCCTGTAGACAAACCCATTCTCATCACGAGATGACACGTCACAGTCATATCTTAGTTTCCGTTTCCAAGATATTGGCGAAAAACCATTTTACCGACTTTTGACCGTTTTAGAAATTTTGGTGGCCACACTACGCATTAATTGCTGATTTTTTTAAGCCTCCAGGGTAGTAGACATATCAATGCATCTGAGAAAAATGTTACACGCGGTATTAGTAATGCCAATGGTGTCGAAATTGGCCTTCAAAGTCAAATTTTACTTGATTTATAGCAATTTTGTCAAACTAAACCATCTGCTACGTGCCATTGCTTTTGTCGGATATTTACTGAAACCATCCAATCAAATAGTTTTACAAATGCACTTATTATGCAAATTTTGTTGCATTTTTGACAGGATCATTAGCAAAGTTACAGCGTGTTAAACCGAAAATCAAGATTTAAATTTATAGGAGGACAACTAGATTTCCACCCCAAATTTTTATAAGAGTCTTAAAAAGGCTACTTGATATTACATTGGCGTAACTAAATATTTATTGAAATGTACAAAAACAACATTCATGGAGTGCTATGCTAACATTTGATATTAGAAGTATGGCAGTACTATTTGATCATCCTCTGCTTCCTCTTTGTCCTGAGATGCCACTTTCCTGACTTTTCTCCCTATGTTTTTCGCTATTATTAGTTATTTCGTCGCGGTTTTTTTGCTACCCTCTTATGTTCCGCTTGTTTCAGCAATAATCCGCCATTATTGAAACATTCAACTTGCCCTGATATCGTCTTTCCATGACTGCAAGATCCCGATGGAAGCGCTCTCCATGCTCATCGCTAAAAGCCCAGCAATTGTCCGGAAAAAAGTCAAAGTGGGAATGTAAAAAATGAATTTTCAAGGACATGTTACAGCCCAGAACTTGAAATGATGAGAGCATATTTTTAATTAACTTCGTATAGTTGGGACTTCTTTTGTTTCCTAGGAAGTTTTTTGCTTCGCTTAGTCTTCAAAATTTGTGGCGTAGATATTGGAAAGCAGCACCATTTTTATACATTGCTTTGACACAATTCTTCATAAGCCCGAGTTTAATTTTTAATGGTAGAAGTAACACCTTTTGTAAGGAAACTAAAGGTTGATTTTGATCATTTTTTTGCCCTGGTTCAAGTGAATTACGTAGGTTCCACGCATTTTTTTATAATGTTGTTTTCTGTCACGACTATCCCATTCACAAATAAAGCAACAGAACTTTGTGTATCCTAGTTGTAGTCCAAGGAGCAGAGCTACGCAAATTTGCCATTGGTGTTCGTCATACTTAATATGAAGCGAAAGGCTTTTCATATTTTCATAGGACTCCTTCATATGAACGATTGGTGGCATCTCAGGACAAAGAGGAAGCAGAGGATGATCAAGTAGTACTGCCATACTTCTAATATCAAATGTTAGCATAGCACTTCATGAATGTTGTTTTTGTACATTTCAATAAATATTTAGTTACGCCAATGTAATATCAAGTAGCCTTTTTAAGACTCTTATAAAAATTTGGGGTGGAAATCTAGTTGTCCTCCCATAAATTTTAATCTTGATTTTCGGTTTAACACGCTGTAACTTTGCTAATGATCCTGTCAAAAATGCAACAAAATTTGCATAATTAGTGCATTTGTAAAACTATATGATTGGATGGTTTCAGTAAATATCCGACAAAAGCAATGGCACGTAGCAGATGGTTTAGTTTGACAAAAATTGCTATAAATCAAGTAAAATTTGACTTTGAAGGCCAATTTCGACACCATTGGCATTACTAATACCGCGTGTAACATTTTTCTCAGATGCATTGATATGTCTACTACCCTGGAGGCTTAAAAAAATCATCAATTAATGCGTAGCGTGGCCACCAAAATTTCTAAAACGGTCAAAAGTCGGTAAAATGGCTTTTCGCCAATATCTTGGAAACGGAAACTAAGATATGACTGTGACGTGTCATCTCGTGATCAGCATGGGTTTGTCTACAGGAATAGGTTAAAGATGTTCAGGATACTCACAAAAATCTCAAGTTGTAGAACTGTGTTATTTAAATACACAAACGATTCGAGCTGTGCAAGAATCTTCTTTTTCTTCTTTTTCTGCATCGGAAATCGTCACCTATAGATGTAAGAACAAATATGCTATCAACTGCTGAATAACTCTTCCGAAGCCGAGACTGATTTTCGCTCATTAAATTATTCTGTTCTACACAGATAGCCGTATTAATATGATGATTCTAAACATTTTTGTAGTGACATTCACAAAAGATTTTCCTCTGTAATTGAGTTCATCAGTTGGATCTCCATTTTCAACAATGGAAAGATGATATTTTTTCAAAAGCTTGTAGAAACCAATGATTCGTTAAAAATATTGTTGAATGTATCTTTTAGCTGTTCTTTAATAGCATAGATGGCGTTGATGATGTATTCTGCTGGCACTCGATCTTCTCCTGGCGTTTTTCCAACATTACTACGGTTTACTGCTCCCTGTAGTTCCTGCATAGTAATATCTCTGTCAAATTCTTCATTTTCTACCTTAAGAATTTTTTTGTTGCTTGTTAGTCAATGCCAGGACACGTCGATTGGTTGATTCCACACAACATGCCTCCACTTGCTCGACCCCGAACTGCGGACCTTCTTGCTGGGATCCAGTGTAAAGTGTGACTGGGAAATTAGGTTTCGTAGTGCTCCATGTCTTTTTCGATAAACGAAACGTTACTAAACTAAAAAAATGTTTGTGTAGTACTTTGTTTCTTAGCTCTGCGATGTTCAAAGGAAGTATATTAATATTATTGTAGTTTATTCCATTTTGTGTGCAATCCTCCGAATTTTCATTATTTTGATTTTCCTCAAGGATGCAAATTTCAGTTTTCCTATTTAGTTTTGTGCTTTATTTGTTTTTCCTAATTCATAGGATTTCATAGGACAGATTCATATTTTCCAGTTTGTCGTGAAACATGCTTCTTAATAATGCCTCCGCTGGTTGCCCTTTGCTTACAAGAACATGATTGACTTCGTAGGATTCATTTTCAATTCTGAGAGTAGGGTATTCTTCATTTTTATCTTTTTTAGGGCTATTAGAACCTGCTGCTTGATTATTTGCTTCTCGGGGGATAGATCTCGTTCAATAAAAATATGCGTTCAATCATTTCTGGCGATCCTAGTTCCGCAACCACTCCTTACATAATTTTCTAACATGTCTTATTTTGATGTTTTCCAGCTTAAGTTTATCCTTACAAACATTCGATAGTGATTCGCGTGGACTTGCTGCCTTTGGCAGTCCTCGTCCGACAATGTTGTTTTACTTGCTATCCACGACTATAACATATAGCTCTCTTTGGTGGTTCGCCATGTCCTTCTTTTTGCAGAGATTTTTTTTGCAGAGATTTATTCTCTTCGCTCAAGGCTTCGACTTCACCCGTAATCTGCGAATTTGTATTCTGTATGGCATTTAGAACATCCTGCAATGAAATTTCCACACTTCCATCGTTACTGCCAGCTCTTTTCGGCGTCTGCGTCAGCTCTGGCGTACGTTTAGAGGCATACTTTTTAAATTATCTCTTGGCGCCGTATCTGTGGCGGTTCCAGTTCATAGTCCACTCTAGTTCACAGATCACTAGCAAGTTCGATACTCAATAAGAAATTAATTTACTCATTGTTACATCTCCAACATATACATACAGTCTCACTTCTTTCTTCACACTCAACCATAGAACACACTCACGGCCAGAGGCCAACCAATGAACCACTTCTAAACCAACCAGTGACTTATACTTCATCGTTAACGTGGCGTAGCCACAGAAAAAATATGTTAATTATTTGCCTTGGCGCACAATTTCTTATTTGATAGAAATTTAAACTAATTGAGCTCAAATTTAATAGATCGCGAGGCTCCAGATGGAACACTTATCCCAAGAGAGTGGAGAAATGCAGAAGGCAAGAATCTTTTAGATTTAAGCGCCTACCGTTCTTATCTGGAACTGCAGAATTAAAACAAAACAACGAAAATAAATTAGTAATCATTTATTTATTAAATTAAAAAGAAACCAATCAGTCTTCAATGACATTATCTTAAACATAAATATATTTAATACTTAATACTCAATCATATGTCTTTAATATTAATATAAAAATAAACCCATCATTTTTTTTCTCATATCGGCTGCGTCTTCCTTTGTCATCTGCTTGAGGTCATTTTTTAGATAGTTGCAAAACGATGTGCTTACGTCGTCATCGTCACCTCAGCTAAAGGCCTTAACTGCAGAGTTCATGGTGTCCAATATGGCACTAGCTGTGATCAATTCATCATTGTCCATGTGTGCACGTGCCTTTCACCGTTTTGGTTGAGGCTCAGATAAAACTTCAAAATCTTCATAATCTTCCAGATTTGAGATTGTGTCCTGGCATTGAGAGTCCTCTGCGGCGCCAACAAAATTCATCACACCAAAGTAGCGCCACACCGATGTCTTTTCCAATCCCTGTCCGGACTTTCCTTTATTTCTGGCCACGTTTTTTTTTTTGGTATTGGATACGAAGATTTGACCACTTACCCCGCAACTCAGCTTCCTCGAACTGGGCTTCAAACTCTTGGGCAATATCTGCCCAATCATTTGCTCTTGCAATTTTATTGGAGTAGCTGGCATCAGAGGCATTCCAAATTGCAGGGCGTTTTTCGACCTGCAATATTAATTTTAAAGTATCCTCCTCGCTGACACATCTGGCGACTCGTGCTTTCTTTAGCAGAGGCTCTTCGATCACCTCATCAGAATATGATTCGGCCACCTAAACATTTAAATTAATTAAATTAAATCAAATTCGTTAATTCGCTTAATTTATTTATGCAAGTTAACGAGCAACCCTTGCAGCCCAAACTGCTGGAGCAAACCCCGCACTGATAGCGCTGACGCATCAAATACCAGCGATCAGTGCCCCGGCCACTGTGGTAACCTGATCCCTTGCTTGGACGCAAGAGCAGTGTTATCACTTATGCTGAATTGGCATATTGTCCCTGTAGCTTTGTCTTTGTAGCTTTTGCCTTCTGCTTTAGCTATCATTTAATTTAGCTTCAGTTTTGTTTTGTATCTAATAAGGAGCACTTGGCTCAGAACATTTAACTCCGGCAAAACCGTAACCTTTATTCATTTGCATTGTTGAGCCACAAGGCCAGCGATATAGGAGGGCAGTTACCCTCTCAACCTAATCTTCAGATCCAGTCATCTGAGTGAAAAACAACCTCTCCCGAAACGAAGGACGGCCACGGCAGTAGGAGTCCCCCTGAAGGAGGAGATTAATTAATTGGCGTCCAACAAGAATATGATTTACGTCTCTGAAAAAAATGTAAGCGGCTTGTTCGACTCGAAGGAATTCAGGTCGATAATAAAAAATACAATTATTTTGTTTTTGAGGTGCGTGAGAGTGATTGGAGAAGAAAGTTTGTTTTTTGTTCAATAAAAAAGTATTGTTTTTTTTTAAATGAGCTGCGCGGTATGTGGCTAAATAAAAACAGATAAGAATAATAATAAATAAGAAAGACATTTTTTTAGTTTTCCGCCGATGGTGGCATGGCGACAGTCAGCCACAGATGCTTATGAACTGTTCAAGCCATATAATGGCAGCAGTTCTCATTATCAGGCAGTCACATCTATTAGGAGCAAGGTTAAATGAGCAGCAAGAGCGCTTCTGGTGTCGTACAACACAGTTCTCAATGTCGAGGCTATAATAGCCAGATTAGACTGCACGTATGCCGATAAGACGTCGCTACGCATCCTACGACAAGGGCTAGAGATGGTCAGGCAGGGCGATCTGAGCCTTATGCAGTATTATGATGAGGTAGAGCGAAAGCTGACCCTTGTCACAAATAAAATTATTATGTCCCATGATACTGAAGCCGCTTCGTTACTTAACGAAGAAGTCAGCGGGGACTTAAGAAGTCTTTGAGAGCGGTGGTTTTCCCAGCTCAGCCGAAAGACCTGCCGTCCGCCCTGGCCCTGGCCAGGGAGGCGGAAGCTAGTATCGAACGTTGCATGTTTGCAGCTACGTATGCTTAGGCCATGGAGGAAAAGATTCAGGCCGCCGAATACGGCAAAAATCAGGGTCGGTCTTGTAGTGGCCGGTTTGACTAGAATCGATAAATCAAATGTTAGGTACAATTTCTTTCAAACTTCTCGAGTCACCCTCGCACTTGTCTAGCAACATTGCGGTAACTGGCGCCAGCAAACATGCCAACAGCCAATGAAAAGAAGATCATACGATTGAACCGCTGCTTCTTACTTAAAAGCTCGGCTTGAAGCACATGCGTAGGGCATAAGCATTACAATTTGGTACAGCCAAGAATCATTCGATTCAGATCTGCAAGTTGGTTCGCACGTATTAACTCGTACTTATATATATTTTGGCTGCTTCCTATACATTGTCAAACAGGTGGACCTTATTCTTATTGTCTTAATTACTAAAGTGAAAGAAACTGTCTAAAAAAGGTGAAAGTGACTTAAAGTGTTTTTGCTTGTGGAAAAAGGTATGTGATTAGTGAGTGAGAAAAGCGTATGCTTATTATGTATTAAATTTTCAGACAGGACCTCGTGTCCTCGGCGACAATCCGTCGCAAGGCTGCAGCTGTGGTATTTCTTGGGCCAGGAACAATTTCTGCCCAGTTGGCTTAGTCTGGCCAGGTCAATCTTCCACGTGATTGCAAGCGAAGCAGATCCCACCCAGCAGAAGCTTCAGTCCGACACCTACATCATTCACATCACCACTACCTAAAGAGAAATTTGTCATCGTTGGAGTTCAACAAAATTGTTTAAGGGCTTAGGCCACCCGAAATGCGTTACTACAGCCAACCTTAATCATATGCATCAACAAGTCACACAAGTGAACCTTTGAAGTGAAGATCTATTGCAGCCGGAGTAAATGATCATGTGCAGCTAATCACCGTCTTCGTCTCTTTTCTTTTGCACAAAAATTCAAGTTCAAGTTCATCATGATGAAGTTCCTGCCTGAGCAGAACATGATAATGAAGTTCGAATAACATTTCAATTTATTTGTGCACATTTAAGATCAGCTGCTAAATGCACAGTGGTTTCAAACTTGGCAGTCTTGCAGTCCTCCGAGCTGTACACTACAGTCTAGACAGAGAAAGAATAATAAGGAAGATCGACAAGAAAAAACCCTTATTTTACCAAAAAACAAGGGAAGCAACAGAATAGTGAGCAGGCTTCAGGACAACAGGACAAGGAAGATGACAATCAGCCTACAGAGGCTATGGAGGTGGATTCATCTTCAAGGTTCAGGCAGCTTAACAATTATGCGTAGAATCAGAATGGTGGCAAACAGGCCCAAAAGAGACCGAACCAATCTGAGCGCGTGACAGGCCAGAGGCGCCAAAGAGTAAATAATGTTGTCCAACAAAAAACTGATAATGAAGATCGGAGTTAAAAAGCCGCAGCAATAGCAGCAGTGGCTGAGTTAGAGAGTGAAAATGATTCTGGAGAAGATAATGACTTGCTCAATTTTTTTGATAGCGCTCCCGCTTGCCGTTCATTGAACGCAGGTTGGATGGGCGGCAAAGAATTGCGTAAAGCCCGTAAAGGAGCTAAAAGGCGTAATTCCTGCCGACAAGCCTTTCACTGTGAGTTCCATTCATGGCTCCAGTAAAATTCAAAACAAATGTTCGATGAAAATTCCTCTTTCTTTTTGCTGAATACGCTGAGTACGTTTGATGCTATCATAGGCTTCGATTTGCTAACGCGAGCAGGAGTGACATTAGACTTACACCATGGCGTTATAAACTACGGTAATATCTCGGAACAGTTACAATTTCACGAGTGCGATAGCGGAAACTTCACACTCGTAGATGATAGTAGATGATAGTGGTACCATTCTCCGTAAAGGCAGAGTTCAAAAAGATGATACTGTACAGAAATAAGGCGTTTTCGACCTCTAACGAGGCATTACCCTTCAACACTTCAGTTGTAGCCACGATACGTACAGAGGATAACGAACCGGTATATTCCAAGCTATATCCACATCCAATGGGAGTACCAGATTTCGTAAACAAAGAAATCAAACAGCATTTTAAGAGACGGAATTATTAGGCCATCGAGGTCTCCATATAACAGCCCAACGCGGGTTGTTGACAAAAAAGGAACCGATTCTGACGGTAAAGACAATAAGCGACTGGTAACCGACTTCAGGAAACTGAATGAGCGAACAATTGCCGATCGGTACCCAATGCCAAGCATCCCCATGATTCTAGCGAACTTGGGAAAAACCAAATTTGTAATTACCTTAGACTTAAAATCAGGGTACCATCAAATTTATTTGGCCGAACAAGACAGAGAAAAAACCTCATTCTCGGTGAACGGTGGAAAATATGAATATTGTCGTTTATTGCATTTGGTTTGAAGAATGCAGGAAGCATTTTTCAAAGAACCATCGATGATGTATTGAGAGATCACATTGGAAAGATATGTTATGTCTATGTAGACGACGTAATTGTTTTTTCCGAAAATGAAGTTGATCATGTCAAACACATTGACATGATACTGCAATGCCTATGCGAGGCAAACATGAGAGTCTCACTGGAGAACACAAAATTTTTTAAGGAAAGCGTTGATTACTTAGGTTTTGTTGTCACCAAGGACGGAGCGAAAACAGACCCAGAAAAGGTGGCGGCCAAACAAAACTATGCTGAACCAATGTAAAATGTATTCAGCCTCAGATCCTTTCTTGGCCTTGCAAGCTACTACAGAGCATTTGTTAAAGATTTCGCATCAATAGCAGGGCCATTAACTAACATACTGAAAGGCGAAAATGGCGCTGTCAGTAAGCATATGTCGAAAAAGATTCAGATAGAATTCAACGAAACTCAACGCAGCGCGTTTGAACGCATGCGAAACATGAAGATGAGCCTTAGTCTGATGCTGCCACAGTTCATAGTGAACTGTCATTGACCTACACGGTTGAAACAACAGAGAAACCTCTAAATTGTTTCAGGAATCAAATTATCCTGGAAGAAGCAGAGTATCCGCTAAAGCAATACTTCATAATTTTTGGCAATAAATCCCGCCACCTGATCCACTTTACAAAAAAAACACCCTTTTTGAGACCTTAAAATCAGTTATCAACCCAAATGTGGTAAACGCTATATACTGTGACTTGCAAAAATTGGCCAGCATTCAACACGCGTGGGTGTTAAATTTCCCAGCGACCAAATTTTGGCACTGTAAAAACTGTGTATCAGACATCTTTGATAAAAATGAACAGGTGGAGATAATCTATGCAGAACACAACCACTCGTACAGGGCGGCTCAGGAAAATATAAGCAAGTCCTGCGCGACTATTATTTTCCAAAAATGTCTAAATTAACAACTGAAGCTGTGAACAACTGCAAAATATGCAGTAAAGCAAAGTACGACAGACACCCCAAGAAACAAGAAATCGGAGTAGCGAATGTATCAAAACTGACAAAAAAAATTGACGATACAGAAGAATTAATCATGCGGGTACCGTTGAATACAATAGAACATTGCATTCCGTCATAAACCAAAGGCACATTGATGTAATTCTCTCAGCCTCCGATGATGTTAAGCAAAACAATACAAATAAGAATCGCGAAGGCACAACAAACTAATCTTGACAGATGTAACCCAACGAGACAGAATTGAATATTTGAGGTAGGAGAAAATTTACTTAAAAAACAATAGAAGGCTAGGTAACAAGCTAACCCCGTTATGCACGGAAGAAAAAATACAAGCAGACATGGGAACGTTTGTTCTCATTAAGGGGAGGGTGGTCCATAAGGACAACATAAAGCAAAACTGGCCTAAGCATTCATACTCTCATTTTATCTTTACAGGCTTCTGCTAACGCTTCTGTCTCTTCTTGCAGTGGTTAATACTCGGATTTACGATTATTCCCATTCCAGCTATATTCCAGTAGTTGAGGGAAAGGTACTGGTATGGAAACAGAGGGATTTTATTAGTCATTTGAGTAACTTAACAGGATTTTCAATGATAGGTGAAACACAGATCCAAATTATCCGAAGCGTTTCCCAAGTCGCACATGCGGCAGCTCCTTGATGTTGATACCAACCATATCAAGAGCCTCCTGTCCTGATAGTTGCTGGTACCCCAGATGCCTCAGATTTCGAAAAAGTTATATGGTCCGAATCTCAACTCATTGAGTCAAATAATAGTCAAGTAGTGATTTACTCTGTAGCGCGCTTGCTGCAACGGTTTAAATTTGATTTTTCAATTGCATCTGGCACATGCAGCTCCCTCTTACGGTCAATAGGTGAATTTTTAGGAGAGAGTGGGCGAGGAGAGATTATCTAAAGTTCAATTTCTCATTTGCACTCAATATGGCGAATATCACCTTTCTCTGCAAATAATTATATCCGCCGCGCAGATCTGGGCGTCTGTCTATTTCTTTTGAGCCTTCAACCAGTGCAGTTGAGTTGCAGCGATTCATAACCAATTGCTAAAGTTATCCTTATACCCGCCATTTTAAAAAAATAAAGTTGAAAATTACTGCATTTTTGGAAACGCTAGTGAAACTCAAGAAGCCTTAGCAATTGGCGACGCATCTGCGTCTAGCTATTTCATTAGGTGTGCTGAACTTCAAAAAGGGGTAAGTGAAATTAAGAGTGGAATGCAAGTTGAATAGGTTTTTAGTCTTTCTTCCTGTTTCTTGGTGCAAATTGCGGGTTTGGCCCCTAATTGGGAATTTGATTCCTCTGGCCGGCAATAACATTTATGCCTAAAGAAAGCGATACTCTTGATTCCCATTTAATTTTGGCTGAGCTGGGCAGCAGAAACATTCAGAGAATCATTATTGGCAAACTTCACTACAGCGGCAAGAAAACACTCATTTTACGATATTCGGCGCACGAGAGCAGAGATCAAGCGCATCAAATTCGAGGGATTTAGTGCGAAAGCAATGACCACGCTGCGAGTGCGCGACCATCGAGCTGGTTGTTTTTACCCCGGTTTTTTGTGCCCAAAAGGGCAAAAGTGAGAAGCTATATCCCCAAGCCGTACCAATTGACTTGTTTTACTTTTTGGCATTTTATTCCGGCCATGAGTGGAAGTAAAAAAGCTGAAGCGACCACCCAGCTAGAAAATTAATGCTAACTTTTTTAATGTGTTAAGTTAGGGCAAATTTTTGTTTAGTGTTTGTGTCTTAGTGTCCCATTTAAATCGCCTTTAGACCATTATCGAAAATTGGTTAAAATTTGGCCGCATGGCGAATGTAATTTTTTTTCATATATTCCTAGTTCCCTTTTAATAGTGAGAAGAGAGAAAAAGGGAGTGAAAGAGAAGGGAATGAGAGCCTAGTCTCCACTCCAATAGATGATGGAGAAAAAGACTCAATGTGATTGGACGAATTTTAATGGCGATGAGAGCGGGAGAATTTTAAATTGTGCTTATTTTTTTTTGTTTGTTTAACTACTTTTTGTACAAGTCTAACCCTACAGCAGTTGCAACATCTACGCTTTCTACGATGGAGTGGCAACCAGCAAAGTGAGTGACTCCATCGTACATTTTCAATCTTATTTTTTTGCATGCGTCAATCATTTGAAGAAAAGCTATTAAATTCCACTAAAAAGAAATCGAAAAAAGAAAATTAAGCGAATTGAAAATCAACTTCCCAATTAACGCCCCAAATAGCTTCAGTTAAATTTTCACACGAGCTCTCTCTCCACTTTATCGCGCCCAAACCAAAGCACTCAATTTGAGTGACTTTCTGCCTATTGTGCAGGTCAGTGAGATTCAAGCTTTGCAGTAATTTTTTTTTATCATAAATTATTTTCATGTTTTATTTACCTGCTATTTTTATTTAATCGGCATGCTTTTTAGTATTAAGATAGCGATATTTCTACTGGGTAATAAATATTTTATAATGTTTCTCTAAAGCACCAATTTTTTGATTTCCGCAGACCAGGACCATCCCGAAACCGCTTAGCGCCTTATTTGGGCCATTCCAATGAATCTTTTCTTTTGTGGAATGGAATGGCATAGGCAGGGAGGGAAAGGCAAATCCTCATTAACAGCGGAGGATCGAGGCCAGTTTTCCTTATGGCGGAACACGGCGCTGACGTATTTCTTTACTTTCCCAAGCCCTACGCATCTAATTTGTTCTTCAACTCCATCCCGGCTATTAAGCTTGTCTTGCAAGCATTCATTTTCAAATGAAAAGAATTCATAGGCACCCATGGATGAGAGCAAGGACCACCACCACTACTTGCCGACGAGCAGAGCCGGACGAACAGCGTGCGCTTTCAGCCATGAATCCATCTAGCCTAGGGAATAATTATATGTAACCCGTTACAACTCTGAGACCCAAAGGCAGATAAATCAGCTGACTGAAACCGTTAATGAAATAATTAAAGCAAAGCGAAATGAATTAGTTGACACTCCACATTTGTATGAAACGTTACTAGCTAGAAATAGAATGATAATAACCGAAAATGAAAACCTTATGCTCACGATCACTCTTGCTAAGTCCAACATCGTAAATCCTACTATTTTTGACCATAACGACCTGAAGTCCGTACTAGCCGAACATCCCACAGAAGTCCCGATAGTTAGTTTGATCGAAGCGTCTAATATAAGAATATTTCAATCCGAAGATGTTGCTCATACATTAATTAATTACCCTAGAATTAAGTATAGAATTAAGTATTAAGTATGGGGTTATCACCCCAGGACACATCCGCGCGGCCCCTTTATGCGGGAAGCATAGCCAACTGCAATACCCAGCCCAGTCATCTAAAACCACTAGTACAGGTGGACGATGGCATCAATTATCAACGAGAGTCCAGCTCGGGAGATCGAGAGATCGCACCTAATCACCTTTGAGCGTTTTGCCTTTGTCAACGGCACAAAATACCTAAACCAACGAGAGGCCCTGAACAAAATCCCAGGCATAGCCTCGTCACCGTTGCTGAACATCATCGACCACGATCCCGTTTTGAGCATGCCGCTTCTTTATCGAATGAGTAATCACAATCTTCATGTTATTCAAGAATTCAAAGATGAAATGGAGGCAGCTGGATCGCCTAAGGCTTGGTTTGCAGGCGCAGTCGGATTTTGTCCTCATCTTCAACGGTTTCATCTTCCTCTACCTTTACTTGAGGAAAAGACGAGCTTCAATGGAGATAAAAAAGGTTATCGATAAATTCAGTGTAACCGAGGACGGTCACAGTTCTAAGGGGGGAGTAGTTAACGAGCAACCCTTGCAGCCCAAACTGCTGGAGCAAACCCCGCACTGATAGCGCTGACGCATCAAATACCAGCGTTCAGTGCCCCGGCCACTGTGGTAACCTGATCCCTTGCTTGGACGCAAGAGCATTGTTATCACTTACGCTGAATTGGCATATTGTCCCTGTAGCTTAAGTAGTTGTAGCTTTGTCTTTGTAGCTTTTGCCTTCTGCTTTAGCTATCATTTAATTTAGCTTCAGTTTTGTTTTGTATCTAATAAAGAGCACTTGGCTCAGAACATTTAACTTCGGCAAGGCCGTATCCTTTTTTTTTCATTTGCATTGTTGAGCCACAAGGCCAGCGATATAGGAGGGCAGTTACCCTCTCAACCTAATCATCAGATCCAGTCATCTAAGTGAAGAACAAACCTCTCCCGAAACAAAGGACGGCCACCGCAGTAGGAGTCCCCCTGAAGGAGGAGATTAATTAATTTGCACTTACAATTGTAACAATTTTGAAAGATGACAATGAAAACATATATCAAGAATCGACAAGAGTGCGATAACATTGCGTAGGGCTGCATTCTTGTAACAATGCAACCCTTGCGATTTTAAAATAAAAAATTATTATTGTACTTATTTTTGGTGACATGACAAAACGCCCACGGACAAAAGGCCCATATCAAAAATAATCGTAGTAAGCATTGAAATTAAACTCAAAAATGTTATGGGCCTTATTTCCACATTAATTTCGGACATAAGGCCCACTTTTCGTCGGACTTCTCGCCCAGTTTAATAAAAACCAACAAATTAAAAAGAAAATTGAGAGTTCGCTGGAATTTGAGTTTCTGCAGGGTACAAACCGAAATAGCTGCCTCTTACATATCAAGGAAGATTAATTAAGTTTAAGACGAAAATGGCTGCCAGGCATCTGCAATATATCACGGCCAATGCACAAAAAGAACAAGAAACGACGTAGATGCATAGCTAGAAGATGAAGAAACTTTTACACAAATTATTAAGTCCTGTTGTGTTTCAACCCTGCATGCAGACAAAAACTTGCATTAAATGTGCCCAAATGGATAACAGAGAATATACTGGCCGATGGTCTCAAAACCGTCTGCCGTATAGCTGGCATTTGTTGTGGCGAAGGAGAAGGGTCAAGCTGATTTCTGTCTACTGGGTACTGAGTTCGTAGTTTTCCATGCATTAGAAGTGCCAAAAATTTTAAGATATCACACGGGCAAAAGTGTAAACACACTTAATATTCTTTTATAATAAAACCAACTAAAGCTATGTTCACACGGGCAAATTAGTTTGTCGAAAATTTGTCAAAATTAGTTTGACTTGTGTCTGAACGCCAAATTATGTTGCAGCCAAACTCTTATCAAACTTTCGACAAATTTGCGTGCTGTCTGAACACAATGTGAACACTCTCTTGCAAACTGTTATCGCATTTGCCGAGATTGTTCTTACAAGGCAAATGTAAGAACAAACTATGTAAAATTTGTGATGCTTGTTTGAGTAATTAAAATTGCTTGGATGTTTGAAAAACAGTTTTAATATTTCGTTTGGATAAGTAGTAGCAAAATCATGTAAAAATAAGAATGACATGACATAAGGCCCACGGACATAAAGCCCATATCAAAATTAATCGTAGTGTCCTCCGAAATATCACTCAAATTTGGAATGGGCGATAAGTCCGCCTAGAGCTCGGACATAATGCCCAGATTTTTTCGGACACAAGGCCCATATGGAAATTTGAATTCAGTGTCAAAAGACAGCTAGAAATTTTAATAATAATACCTAAATATACTAAAAAATGAGAATTTGCAAACCTTAAAAGATGGGAAATGGTGGTTTCTGGAAGACGAGGGACGTCGATTATTGATAGATGTGTTGAGGAAGACCAGGACCTTCAAAGGGAAAGCAATTGGCGGGTTCGGCTTTAATGAAACCATTGCAGCCCAGCTATTCCTACAGTTGGTGCGATCGATGTCCAAGACCAATCTTAATCTCTTAATCTCGTTAATATTCTCCAGATGATATTGTGCATTAATAATATCCATGGGATTCGATCGATGGCACATGTCCTGACTTCCGGCTCTTCCATTAATTTATAGAAGTAAACGTTTCCGTTGTCTTTTGGATCTCCTCTATAGATGTGCTATATTAAAAGCGCTTAATCTTATTTTACCTGATTAAGTGGAGTTTAGGTTTTACAATGGCAGTTTCTTTATATGATCAACCGTTCTTTTTAATAAAACTAGAATCTCCGAAAATACACCTAGTATGTGGTTACTTTAAACTGTTTTGTGGATACTAATGGCCATAGTTATACATACTTGTTAGGTAGTGGAGAGTAGCTGCTACTCAAAAATTTGTGAAGTTGCGTTTATTAATATAATTATACTCTGTACCGAAGGTACATAGAGTATTATAAGTTTGTGCAAAAGTATGTAACATCCAGAAGGAAGCATCTCCGACCCCATAAAGTATATATATTCTTGATCAGCATGAACAGCCGAGTCGATATTGCCATGTCCGTTTGTCCGTCCGTACGTCCGTCCATCTGTCCGCCTGTCTGTCAGTATGAACGCGTCGATCTCAGAGACTATAAGAGACAGAGCCACAAATTTTTGCACGAAGGTAAATTTATGCTGTACACAGATCAAGTTTGTTTCAGATTTGGAAAATTCCAAACCGTCCCCCTTTTATCACCAAAAACCCGACACACCCAAGGAGAGAATGAAATTTTAGAGATTTGAAAAATGAAAGAATAGAAGTTTCGGAAATTTTGGGATCACATATAGAGTTGGAGGAAGTAATGTTATAAGGATACGAAGTGTTAGCAAATTGGACTGAGGATTGATTGGAAGAAATCAGCGAATAAATCAACAGCTGTGGAATCATTGATAGCCGTTTGGTTACCCAGAAAAAAAGAGGATGGTAAAGAAGAAGTTCGACGGTTAGAGTTCACAAAGCTATAGAATTGCTTTGGATCTTGTGCGAATTGAATTTTGCACCTAGCTTTGAAACAGAGTATAAAAATATTTCAACAACAAAATCTTTTTCAAATTTTTAATGTTGAACTGTAAAATAGACTAAAGTATTTTTGGATAGTACGTTTAAGCTTATTCAGGGAAAAATATGACGTTTTAAAATCGTCACCAAATGGTCATGATTTTGGTCTGTTTCTCGGACCACAAAAACTAAACGGTGGTAATGAAAACAGAAAAAATGTTTATAAAAATACACCGATTTTAAAATTGTATTATTTTAAGTGCTCGTAAACATTTATTTAGGAGGAGGACTAAAAGACTTAGGGCATATCGAGAACAAATGTTTATGAATTTAGAAAAATCGGGCGTAGCAGACTATCGTGTCCATAATATCATGATTTTTGTACATTTAGAACGGATTTTTGTCTCTTTTACTGAAAAAATTAGAGTCCGCCTCTTTTGTCTGCCATAACCATAACCGAAACACTAAACGAAATAAGGTTAATAACCGTTGTATTCACCGTAACCGTAAAGTGGCCCAATCCGAAAAAAGGGATCGGCCAAAAATTTTACCGCAACCGTAACAGTTATTCGTTTCTGTTTTAATCGCTGTTGATTAGTTTCGACTCATTCCCATCGTCCCAACGTCATCGTAGAGATTTAAGCTTAGAATTAGAGTTAGTTTTATGGCCATAAGTTGTATCGAAATGAATGAAACCTATCGAAATATATGGTCACTCTGAGAAACCAGTTGAAGCTACCAAGTCACGCTTAAGCTCTTGTGCGGAATTACCCTTACAAATTATAGTGAAAAGTCACCCCCGTTTTCGACCAGAAGACCACATCTTTGGAAGAAGCCACCCCTCAGCATTTCATTGGTCCTTCGAGCCGGATTTAAAGGATATTCAAGGATATTATCCTCTCGCCCCAGCAAGCATCGGTGGATCCTCCAAACCCGGCAAGTTAAGTGCAACTTCCGCCATCTTTTTTTCCCAAAAAAATTCCATACATACTTGCACACACACATATACTATATATATATATTTCCTCTCCACTTCGAATTGCCAATTCATTTTTTTGCTACGCCTTTCTGGCCCTCACACTGATTAAGGCAACTGCTCCAATTTGCTTAAATGTATATGTATTTGTGTATGTAAAGTTTTTGTCCACTCCAAAAGTTAAGTGCATACATATGTATGCACACATCACGACCATCAATCCAGAAAATTTGTGCCAAAGGAAAACCTCCTCCGTCGATCTTTTACCGCTGACAGTAACCTGTCAGCTCCAGCAAATATTTGGCTCTGTTTTTGAAGACATTGTCATTAATTAATTTAAATATTCCTTGGCATACAAACACATACACACACACACAAACCCACACACACACACCTTGAACCCATAGGTAAAAGATCGACGGAGGAGGTTTTCCTTTGGCACAAATTTTCTGGATTGATGGTCGTGATGTGTGCATACATATGTATGCACTTAACTTTTGGAGTGGACAAAAACTTTACATACACAAATACATATACATTTAAGCAAATCGGAGCAGTTGCCTTAATCAGTGTGAGGGCCAGAAAGGCGTAGCAAAAAATGAATTGGCAATTCGAAGTGGAGAGGAAATATATATATATAGTATATGTGTGTGTGCAAATATGTATGGAATTTTTTTGGGAAAAAAAGATGGCGGAAGTTGCACTTAACTTGCCGGGTTTGGAGGATCCACCGATGTTGCTGGGGCGAGAGGATAATATCCTTGAATATCCTTTAAATCCGGCTCGAAAGACCAATGAGTTGAGTAGCCGTTTTTCTTCCAAAGACGCGCCTCTGGTTGAAAACCGGTGACTTTTCACTATAATTGTAAGGGTAATTCCGCACAAGAGTCTAAGCTACCAAGTCACGCTTAAGCTCTTGTGCGGAATTACCCTTACAAATTATAGTGAAAAGTCACCCCCGTTACACCAGAAGACCACATCTTTGGAATAACTATCTCTCAGCATTTCATTGGTCCTTCGAGCCGGATTTAAAGGATATTCAAGGATATTATCCTCTCGCCCCAGCAAGCATCGGTGGATCCTCCAAACCCGGCAAGTTAAGTGCAACTTCCGCCATCTTTTTTTCCAAAAAAATTCCATACATACTTGCACACACACATATACTATATATATATATTTCCTCTCCACTTCGAATTGCCAATTCATTTTTTTGCTACGCCTTTCTGGCCCTCACACTGATTAAGGCAACTGCTCCAATTTGCTTAAATGTATATGTATTTGTGTATGTAAAGTTTTTGTCCACTCCAAAAGTTAAGTGCATACATATGTATGCACACATCACGAACCATCAATCCAGAAAATTTGTGCCAAAGGAAAACCTCCTCCGTCGATCTTTTACCGCTGACAGTAACCTGTCAGCTCCAGCAAATATTTGGCTCTGTTTTTGAAGACATTGTCATTAATTAATTTAAATATTCCTTGGCATACAAACACATACACACACACACAAACCC
>JAWNNO010005039.1:0-109589 GCA_035044985.1 Lordiphosa fenestrarum | reverse complement strand
AGATTCTAAAATATCCTGCATTGGTAACCTCTCCATTATCTAAGACTAAAATCACTTATTCAACAAATGCATTCTTTTATTGCTTCTATAATATCCCAGTTAACATGCCTTACTTTTTCAACTTAATAAATTTTGAGGCAAACTCATAGACTCCCACCGAATTCTTATTTTTCTGATCGTATTCCACCCAATCGTCTTCAGAAAGATCAACATCCTCAAAGGTTTGACCATTCTCTGTGGAATAAACTTTCCAGCCAACGCGTGGGGAAAAGTCCACCGGTTCTAGGCCACGGCAATCAAAGATAACAATTGTCTTAAATCTGCCGGCATCGTCCGCTGTGTAGGCCTCTGGGAATGACAACAGGAAAAGTAGATGGAAAGTTTTTTTTAATTAAAATAAAGTTAAAAAATGAGGCTAGATTTAAATTAGAATTAGGCGATGTTGTTTACTTATGTATGTGCTTCATTTTCAAAAATTATCAATTTGGAGTACCCGTATGAAAAAACGAATCATAATAAAATACGAATTTATTTATATTCTATCTATAATGATTATTTTTTGAGTAAAATGAATAAAAATCAAAAATAATCAATTAGTTTTAAAAAAACAACCTTTTATTTATATTTTCAAACTAGACAATGGGTTTTATCAAGTCGAACCTAGATTTACTTACTACAGATATGCATCAAACTAGCCATAGTTCTTTATACTAGTAGTAGTAATCGACGTTTGAGTAATATTTATAATTATTATTAATGAGTTTTATTTTTCAAAATCTAAATTAATCTTTATATTTTGAGTAATAAAATAAAAATCAAAAATAGTCATTCAAGTTTGATTTTTATAATAGAACTGATAGTGATCTAGGAGCATGCATGTGTGGTCGGAAGAATACTTTTATCGACCGCTGTACAGTAGAGGTTAAACGTAAGTACATATGTTTATGTCTGAAGACCTAGACATATGCTTGAGTACTTACCATTGGACTTCTCCACAATATCAATACTATTCTCACGTCCACATATTTTACATTTCATAAAAAAGTTAAAGCCAGCTGGATTTCGAGAGCCCTGCTGCACTCGCTCCGATTCCACAATATCGTGCCATTTTTCCGATTGCTCGCCGCAATTGCTACAGGTGATTTTAACGAAGAAGGCATAATCCGGATGGCTAGTCTCTAATTTGTCAATGTTTTCCAAGGTGGCAGAGATTTGTAAGCCAACGCGGACCATTTTTAATAATTTTTCTGTTTTTCAATTTGTTAAATACAGCTGTTTGCCAGCGCTGCCAGACTGACCGAAACTATCGATATAGCTGGTTTAACCACAAACGGTCACACTGCACTAAATTAAGCAATAAAATTAAGCAGAAAGTTGTTGATGCCAAAAACAATGACCAACACGATACTTTCAACTCAACCAAGCAGACATTTCCGTTCAATATAACAAGTATAAGTGAGGGGCAAGAGCAATTGTTACGTTGCTATCCCCCAAGAGGGATTTTAGGAGTAACATGTCTTGTGTCGATCCTGTCGCAGCCTTAAGCAATTTTAACGTTTTAGAGGTGATATTCTCTTACCTGGAGCTTAATGACTTGAGTCGCTGTTCACAAGTGTGTAAGAGTTGGTACCATTTCCTAAACGATGATAATAACGATGTGTGGCGCTTTCACTGCCTCCAGAAGTTGCCCAAGGAGGCAATGAAATCGGACCTGCTGACCTCTGTCTCCACATACAAGACGAAACTGAGAGCGTATTTTCATGCCTGGAGTCCCAACGATTGCTCCAGGAATGTGTACATCAAGCCCAATGGATTTACCCTGCATCGCAATCCAGTGGCCCAGAGCACTGATGCAGCCCGCGCGAAAATTGGTTTCCGTCAGGGCCGTCATGCCTGGGAGGTGATCTGGGAGGGTCCTTTGGGCACGGTGGCGGTAATAGGCATCTCGACCAAGGAGGCGGCGTTGCAATGTCATGGCTATGTTGCTCTATTGGGCTCGGATGATCAAAGCTGGGGCTGGAATCTGGTTGAGAATCATTTGTTGCACAATGGCGATACGCAGGGCAGCTACCCATTGCTGTCCAATGCACCGAAATACCAAGTTGGAGAACGAATACGGGTCATACTGGATTGTGAGGATAATACACTGTCGTTTGAAAAGAACTACGAGTTTCTGGGCGTGGCATTTCGAGGTGAGCAGGCTTGTTGGATAACTAGGTTCCTAGATGTTCAAGAATTTTGGCAGCAAAGGCTCCTTGTAAAAACTTTTGACTCAACGATTTTCCCGTTTCAGGTTTGCCGGACAAGAAGCTTTATCCCACAGTATCTGCTGTCTATGGCAATACGGAGGTGTCAATGGTTTATCTGGGCACTCCCTTGGATGGTTAATGCAGATGCAGCCTTAGCATTTAATTTGTTTAACAAATTCTTGCGAGTTTCATTTCATTCCAATTTCGCTGCTTAAAAAATTGTAGTTTTTAATTTTCTTATATATGTATAGAGCCAAAGCTTCAATCCACCTAATTTCATTAAAATGGCAATTAACTTTAGTTGTATGTACCAAATGAATATGTAATTAAAATTAAAAGAAATTCAAAGTAATTTTCTCTATTAATGAAATTTGTCGCAGTGTGGCAACGCTGACAATTGTACACACATACCCACATACATACTTATGCTACATATTTCTTAGTTCTATTGCTTGGCATTATCAGGGACAGTCTTGATTTTGGCCCAGTTATCCTCATCGAAGAGATCTGGATCAAAGTCATTGTAGAAATCAGCATGGACAGCGTGTTTGTCGCTACTGGGCAAGTCCAACATCATTCCAGTGGCACTTCCAGACTGGAGGAGAAGAAAAGTTATTGGTTTCCTAAATGCTGGCTGATCCGGCTTACCTCATCCATTTCCATGTAGCCCGGACCTTCGGAAAACATCTCGTCAGCAGCCAAAGAGGGTTTCATATTTAGATCCATTGTTAATTAATTTTCCTGTTTGTTTATACCACAAAGCAGCTCAGCCTTGCCAATCTGCCTAATTACAAGCCAGTGTGACCCTTTTAGGCAAAGCTAACATCTGTTTTGCTATCGATAGTTTCATTTCTTTCACACGTACACCCTTTAATGGCCCTGTTTAAATCCACTTTATTGTTTAAACTTTAATTTAACTAAAATCTCCTACAATTTTACTTATTTACTTAAAATAAAGCACATTATTTTGTTATATCGATAACCCTGATCAGGTGGCAACTTTGTTTACGATGCGTAAATTGGCGCGCGCTGCCATCTACCCATCTCGCTTGCACCCGTAGCCCTCATTCGGTTCGTCCCACATGAAAACGAAAAATCAACGAGTTTGTGCATATCGTGTTGCCTGTAAATTAACAAATAATTACCAAGTGCTTAAATCACACAAAAGTGGAAAATTCAGTGAGTCTTTTAAAGCTTAATTGAAGAAAATCGAAGCAGTTTTAGTGCACATAAAAGTCGATTGAAAATGAGCAAAACGAAAAAAATTTTACGGCCGCCGCTTCTCTCTAGCTGTTGGTGTTCGTGTGTGTGTGTGTGTGTGACGAAAGAAGGAAAAGAAATGCGCTGCTCGCCATTTTGATATGAATATTTTTACCTAGTCTAAATAGGCGTTAGTAAAGTGCAGCCCAGTGGCAAAGACAAGCCAAGAATTTGGCCACACACGTGTTACAAATTGTGCAGTGAAAAAATACAGCTACAATTAAGTCTCACACACACACGCACACAAACAAACGCTCTCATACATATGTATTTATTTCGTTTTTTGGCGGCCCCCTAGGAGGGCGATTGTTTCAGAGCCAAGAGTAAGAAAATAGGCAAGAGGTGCGGGGCACCTGCTCAATCACAACAACAACAACAATAACACACAAAAATGGCGCATACTTCCACCAGCGGTGCTCTGAAGACCGAAGAAGTTAACTTTTTCTTTCGAGATGAGCATGGTGAGTACTATTATTATTAAACATTATTTTTGATTTGGAAAGGGCGCCAAAGATTTTCAATTTTCTTAATGAGTGTGTATTTTCACACACACAGCAACACATGCACGCGCCATCTTTTTTGACTTCTCGTTTCGTTTTTCTTTTATCGCCTCATTTGCTTCACCCACTAAAATAAAAAAACAACCACAAAAAATGTAAATATGGGAAAAAAAAACGTTATTAATAAAATAAGTAATGTACTTATTAAAAACGTCTTGGTATCGGCCACCGTTGCACCCCTCACGTACCGCCCTTTTTTTTTTATCAGCAGCCCCTCATAACAGCTGATAGGGCAGCGCAGCTGACGGGAACGTCGCCGTTGCCTTCGCTGCCTGAAGGAAAGGTTTGTTTCTTATTTGCATGATAAGCCGCATATAAATCATTATCTTAAGCAAGAACCAGCAACTGCGTGACATTCTGCAATGTGTCACACGCCGAGGGAGATAGAAAAACGAAGTTAAAGCCCAAAAACGGGCAAACACCAAACATGTGTAAGCAGTGCTGCTGCTGCAGAGGCACGTGTATAGGTGTTGGTGTGTGTGTGTATCTGTGTTTATTGTTTGCATGAATGAGTGAGCAGCAGCAACGCGCCGGTTAACAGTACAGGGGCGGACTTTGGGGGACCTTTGCACAACAGGCCCGCAGCTACGGGGGTGTTAACATGAAAAATATAAAAATCAGCCTACCATTGCACTACTTGGCCAATTAGAATTAAATGGGGGAAAAAAAAAATCAGTGTGTCAGAGAGAGAGAGAGAGAGAGAGAGCGTTTCTTGGTAAATCCTGATCTAAATCAGAAGTGCGGCTGTCGAATTAAAAACAAGGCTTATATTCTTCACAGCAATATTAAGAAAAAATTTACATAAACTTTAGCAGCAATAATTTAATATTATTAAGTAAAAATTGTTAAATTTGTACAATAAAACTAGTCCCTAGCAAGGCGGAAGACGAATATCGGATAAAGAGTCCGGATACCAGTTCGATTTGGAAAAAAAACGAAAGCATAAGTAAATGTCGGCCCTGCCCGACTTCGATATACCCGTTAATTGGGGATATTAATGCTAAGTAGCCTTTTCGTATGCTAATCAACAGAGCATTAACACTAATGTAAATACATCAACACTATATTAGCAGATGGCGCGTTCGGCTCTGAAAGCTATGCAACATTTTTCATAACCTTTATCACTTATTATTCATTTTTTATTAAAATTTGAGAGATTAATGACATTGGCCATATATAGTTCTTACTTCAAGGTCAGTATCCAGCACTCCGGAATACATTGTATAAATAGAAACACTTTGGCTTTGCTTTGATGCTCATGAGATGTTCGAAAGTGTTTCTATTTATAACGAGAAAGAAAGTCGGTCAAGCCCGACTATAACATACTCTGTACCAAGAAAATTTGTCTTTTGATCATAACTCGAAAACCGTTTATCCGATCTTCTTCATTCCTTTGGCGGATCGATAAGTTATCCTAATAACTAAATATGTCCAGAAGGAACAAGCCATCTATCTTCAAAACTGTGGGAGATATGACGTTTTTCCATATTGCGGGGGCGGGAGGGGGCGTGGCCAAAATTGAAAATTAACTTGATCTGCCTGCAGACATAAGAAGCATATGTCCCATTCATGTCAAACCTCTATCTCTTACCATCTCTGAGATCTGTGCGTTCATACGGACAGACAGACGGACAGACGGACATGGCTATATCGATTCGGCTGTTGATGCTGATCAAGAATATATATACTTTATGGGGTCGGAGATGCTTCCTTCTGGATGTTACATACTTTTGCACAAACTTATAATACTCTATGTACCTACGGTACAGAGTATAAAAAGAATTGTGACGAAATAAAAATTCTGGGGTGCTGCATTCAGACCTTGACAGTGAATTATCACCACTTGGTTTTCAATGGAAACGCCTCCAAACTGTTTATTTCTTAGTTTGCTTTGCTTTCCCATGGTTCCACTAAGTTTGTTCGAAATCGGACATCTATATGGTATAGCTGCCATAAAAAAGTAAGGTCCGAAAAGCAGTTTTAGTTAGAAAACCATGCTGCAAGGGTGCACAAACCATTTTTAGATCATGGGCTGAACCAAAGCTCGAACCAAAAACTTCGCCCAACATCCTTGAACCTTGGTAAATATTTTTTTTGGTTTGCAGCCCCTGCTCTTAAGACCTAAATTTTAGCATCCGTTTTATTTTCATTGATTGGATGGTTTAATAAATTTTTCAAGCACTACTTAAACTCTAGGATGTTCCTCCAGGCATGTCGAATTTATTTCTTCTACAGTCAAACTTCTCTACTATGTACAACAAAGTTTTCTTTATAGCGATTTAATTTCCAGAACACTGGAAATTCGTTCAATATTAAAACAATTCTCTATTAGGAATTTTCTATATAACGAAGTTTATTTCTGACCCCTTGAGATTCGCTATGTAGAAGTTCGACGGTATATATTTTAGTTATAAAGCAGTTATGATTGTGTTTCCATTATTAAGTTAGATCGAATCATGCGCGAAGGGAATCTTGCTACTTATCTGTTAATATCAAAGCGTCTAGACCGATAAGGTTTCCTTTTGAATTGTATAGGTCACTTTAAGTCAAACAGATCTAGCCCAATTGTGGGTTATTTTAATGCAATGTCTTTGAGATATCGCTAAAAGTCCCTTTTTCACAGCGATAGAAAATTGAATAAGGCTAAAGAAAATGGAAAAGTGGTTACTTACACCGAAAACTTCTTGGTATATAATTAAATAACAAATTTATGAGTCGAATTTGGTAGTAACTTCGACGACAATTTCCTGCTAGTTTAAAAGTCGAAGAAATGCTTTTTTAAGAAATATTAAAAAATGTATCTATACTCTACTAAAGATATTCGGGGGCGTTCCAGAAATCTCTAGAGATATTCGTATAAACGGTTTCATTGCGAATGAAAGCTACTTACGTTGGAATGGAAAGTGTCTCCAAAATCCTAGGCTACTAAATTAGATGACAAAAGTTGAGAGATTTGAAACCAACTGTCTCTTGCGTAAGGTTTTCCGTACCTACAATTTTAGTAGCCAACATTATTATCGTCATTTTACATATAAAGTCCTTCGAGCTAAGTTCAAAGAACGAACGATTATACGAAAATCTCTAGAGATATCTGGGACACCCCCATTTAAACACTAGAATATTGTATTAAATTTTTTGCCTAGAAGTTGGGAATGCTTAAAAGAAATCATCTCGAAACATATAAAGTATATATATTTTTGATCAGCTTGACAAGCTTTGTACGTCCGCCTGACAAATTAGTCCTCAGTTTTTAAGCTATACTAAATAAGCACACTTTTAAAATTTCGGAACCGCGCGGATCGAATGACTATTTCATGTAGGCATTCTCCATTATTTCCTACTTCTGAAATAAGAAACTCTATTCTAACTTCATCACAAGATGTACTTGGGTGCAAAATATTGATTTTCATGGATATAGGTGAAAGATTAAATTTTTGGAAATATTTCCACCTCAATATAGAATAGGAATTTATATGGTTTTTTTGGTTTAAGTCTCCGAAATGCATATTTTTGAACGTCTCAATCTATTTTCTGAGCAGTCCAGGGTTTTTAACCCATTTCTAAGCCTTCTTGGCCCATTCGAGCGTTGACGAATCAATCGGCTAGCTATGTATTTGAACATTGAGCAGCTTGCGCCGAGGTTTTGGCACAAATTTGATAGCACTTCGTAAAATCATACTAGAACAGTTGATCATCACAAGTCCTAGCCTTCTGAAAGGATTTTGACCTTTAGTTGTAGCAGATTTTGTCATATGTTAGTGACAAATTGTTTTAAAGCCTTAATCGTTTTCCCTTCTAACCCCCCGAGAGTTGGCTAACCGCTCCTGTTGGCAACCGGTCAGCAAGGTTGAATGCTGTCTTTACCCATAGACTGGGCATGTTTGACAGTAGTTAAGCCGCTGTGTGAGTCATTTGTAGTTGTATTAAAGCATGTCTGCGAATGTGTGAGTGTCAGGCAGATATTTTTAGTTTTCGACCCTTTTGTGGTGGTTTGTTGTTGTCGCTGTTGGTTATTAATTTCATACATATGTATGAATATTCGTCTTCTGCTTTGTTCCACTTGCTGCAATGTTATGATTATGCAAATGTTACATATGAGAAGCAGGTGAATAATCAACATATTGTGGGCAGAATGGTTTAGAATGGAATGTAAATATGTGAAGCTTGATGGGCTTCAAAAAGATGTAAACAATACCCTTTAAACGAAAAAACGAAGTAGAGTTTAATGTAATGAATCCGTGTTTCATTTATTGTGGTTAACCATTGCCGAAAAGGTGTACATTCAAGGGTTCCATTGTGAGCCTTAACACTTGTACCACAACATTACACACACTTTATCACCTAAACCAGCAACAGCAGCTTTATGCTTTAAAAACAGTTGACCTCTAAGTATTTTTAAATGGTGCCAAAGTTTTGAATTATTAAGGCCCAAGTTGTTCTTAAAGACCGAATCCTAAAAAAATCCAGTGTCTAATTGTGTAGGATTGTGTATTAGTGAGTGAACCAAATTGAGTTTTTCACTAAAGTAAACAAGTAAACATGTGCTTCTTCAAGTGTTCTTTTTTCGTTCAGTAAATCGTTCAGTAACTACTTCAGAGACTCGCTCAGTAGTGAGTTGTTCAGTGACTAGTTCAAAGATTTGCTCGGCGACTTGTTCTGTGACTGTTCACTTAGTTCAGTGACTGCTCAGCTGTTGTTAGCTCTCGTGTCTGATAGTGCCATGTAAGCAGCATGCTGGTGTGGCAGTCGCAATATTATTTTCATTAAAATACACAACAAATAGGCCACATTCCTAAGGATTACAATTTATTCGAATGATCCTTAAACGTCACAAGCATAGTTGATAAGCAAAGGAAGTATAGAAGACTCTACCTTCTTGAAAGTAGTAGTTTATGTTCGGCTGTAACTTACTCTGTATATGCGAAACTTTTCAACGCTGCGAACATTCTTTTGCTTACATCTTAACTATTCTCCTTCCTATCCTTTGGCGAGTCGATAAATATTGCTGATAACTAAATATGTCTAGAAGAAAGATTTAAAATAAACTAGATTAGACTGCAAGAATTAGTAAGAATACGTTCCTTACACTTCAAACCTCCATCTCTTACCGTCTCTGAGAACTGTGCGTTCAGACGGACTGACAGACATGGCTATATCGACTCGGCTGTTGATGCTGATCAAGAATATATATGCATTATGGAGTCGGAAATGCTTCCTTCTGGCTGTTACATACTTTTCCACAAACTTAATATACTCTGTACCAGAGGTAAAAAGAGATTTACATCACTTGCAACTATAAGAAGACTCGAAAATGACTCATGCATATGCTCAAAATGTGATTTATTGAAATAAGAGCCCAAACAGTCTCTCAACTAACTCGAAAATGATACGAAGGTTTATTCAAAACCACCTAGACAAGAAACCCAAATGACTTGAATATAAGTCGAAAATTATCAGAAGAACGAGTTATAAACGACTCTTCAAGAAGTGTCGGGTCTAGGGTACCATTTTCTTCTAACAATGGTATAATTTTTGATAAGAATGCGAGCGCATTTATGACTATTTTAATCTGACCGAGGACTCGAAAAGGACTCAAGTGTTATGAAAAAACTTTCAAAAAGGATTGCGAAGACGACACTCTGGGTATTTACTCAGCAAAACATTTTATGTAATTATTTCAGGGATGCAAACCACTCGAAAATAAGTACTGGCTCGGTTCAGTGGTTCACACAGTTTCTGAACCGCCGGTTCGGCTTATTACATGGTTTTTTGAGCTAACTGAACGGCTGTTTCGGTTCGGTTCAGTAGGCACACTATAAAATATTATAATTTCTGTCGTAATGTGGACTTTTCGTACACCTTGGAAGTGGAATTCCTATAAACCATTTGAATATCTTTAAAATCCTTAAAAGAATGTCCAAAATTTATGAGTTCGAATTTGCAGGATTCGTCTATTAGTTTAAAGACGAATGCCCTTCAAAAACAGAGAATGTCGGCTAGAAAAGAATTCGTACAGTTTTTCTTTCTTTCTTTTCTTTTCTTGTTCTGTTTCGAGTCACTTGTGAGACTTTAGTAATTCGTACTTTAATAAATCACATTTTGAGTATGTCCATCAGTAATTTCCGAGTCTTCTTTCAATAACACATGTTAGTACCCTCCATTTAAGCATAAAAAAGTCTAGAATCAAGGTGATTTTTTAAACATGATCTTTGAAATGTTTTTTGGGTAGCCAGGATTAGCGAAGAAAGCAATTTGAAAAAGTTAAAATTTCTGGGATGATAGGAAATTCCCAAAAGCACCTGACATAAACTGAGGTATTCAAGTGAATTGAGTTGAATTCGTTGGTTGTGGACGGCATGGAACTTAATTTAAAACCAGGGACCTTCAGGGACCTACTGACTGACTTTCCTATCGCTTCAAGTGTCTCCAATTTCCCTTCTAATTTCTAATGTAAGTTTGCTATTTCCCCGAGCGGTGACTTGATCTGCAATACTCGTGACAAGTCACAGTTACATGGGCTACCAATATCGGGTTCATCACTAAACGGACGACTGAGCAGGTTCACATGTGTTTGGGTGGTTCGGATTGAGCATATCACGTGCTGTGCGCATCTCTATAGCTTACTAACGATCAGGTTTTTAGAGAGGAAGAGGAGAGGAGGAGGAACACGAGCTCAGTTATTGCTCTCTTACATACTTGCTTATCCACACTCCAGCATATGTGGCTGTGTGTGTGTGTGTGTGTGCAGCCCTTAAAAGCCAAACTTGTTGTTGTTTTCTGCTGTTGCATTCATTTTCATTTGCCCGCTACGCTTTATCGTTGCCTTCGCTCTCCACGCATTGTGTATCTGTATCTTTTTCAACCAGAACAACCTCATGGATTGAAAATTTGTAACAACCTTTGGTTTTTCTCCACTTTTGCAGGGCAAATTGCCAAAATGCTAAAACCGGCTCAAATGAAATCCGAGCCCATGGATAATATCGTTAAAACTGGCATAACTTATGCGACCAGCAGCTCCAGCACCGCATCAACGCGTGGAAGTGGCAGTGGCATTCCGTTCGTGGGACGCATGGGCGCCTTCAGTCAAATGGTAAGAGAGAGAGAGAGATGTGGCCTTGTAAATGTTATTGGAAATAATTAAACTTCATCATTACTCCGCAGGGCACGGCCACACAGGGACAGTTTATACGCCTGCAAGACAATTGCATTACAATTCCAAAAACCGAAAGTAAGCCATACGCCACATCATCCCAAAAAATTATATGAAAATTAACTTTTTCGCTTAAAAACAAACACAGATACTTCATACACAACAAGTGTGTCAGCGCAGAAAGGCGGCAACGTTGGTGGCAGCGGTAGCGGCATGCACGACGTGGTAAGTGGGCAAACATTAGAGATGGGCGCGGGAAGGTATTCCTGGGGAAATTTAGGGTGTGGGATCGGGAAGAGAAAGATTTTTAAATCCTTGTGAGGGACTCGAATGTGGGAATAAGGTTGCAGTAAAGTTAATTAAAGATAATGGTTTATTGACTATTGATTGTCTATCCGTCTATCTGTCTGTACTAGCGCGTCGATCTCAGTGACTATGCGAGATTGTCACATATTTTTGCATGTACAGCTGTGTTCACAATAGTAGTAGCCCTCCAAGATGGCAATGTTTTTTAGCATATTCCTTCCTTTATGTGCCCAAGCACCAACATTTTCTGTTCATTAAATTAGCAGTGTAATTAAAAGCAGGGCTGCAAACCAAAGTAATGTATACGGACCTTTGGTTGGGGGGCTCTAACCCAAATTGATCAAAGGTTAGGATACAGAAATTGAAGGTTCAGGGTTTTTGAGCAAAGGCTTTGGTTCGAACTTTGGTTCGCCCATGTTTTTCAAAAGTTGATATAGAACAGCAATTACTGTGCTCAATCTTTTCAATACTCTGGCCTGTTCGCCTGTTAAGTTGTTGCCGTTTCCAAAAATCAATTGTATTATTCCACGTTTACTTTTAAATTTCTATTTACCTCCATTCGACAGTGTAGACGGCAAAACCTTTCAACGGAATTTTCCCTATTATTAAAATGTATAGTTTAAATTTGAATTTGTAAGACAATAGTCGAGCTATTTTTAGATTAGACATTCAAATTATAAGGTGGAACAGCCAGTGAAATGTCCAAAACTAACCAAATTTGACTCTGTTGGTCTTCTAACAATGCCATCGTCAGCTCTAGTGAAGGACCACCTGATGCTTGCGCAGTTAGCGCAACAATAAATGCGCCGGAAGCGTATGTAGCGCGGGCACCCTTGCTCTAATGATACTTTTCTGCATCGCAATATCAATCAGACATTACAAAATCTTTAGGCAGTATGTCACATCTTAGAATGTTTTGAATGTTGGAACAGGCTTAGGTTCAGTCATTTTTGCATACTTGATTCGATTGCAGGTTCGTCTTACACTTTGATAAAGTTGGAATTCCGGGTTCAAACCAATTCAGTTCAAAACCGGCTTGCAGCCCTGGTCAAAAGTAAAAAATTGCCAACAAAACTTTTTTATACCATTAGTTTTAAAGCTATCGCCACCAATCTTTGCACAAAGTCTTCTGGTACAAATACGCTGCACTTTTGTCGGAACCGGCCGGATCGGATGACTGTAACATATAGCTGCCATAGGAACGATCTGTCGAAAAACTAGTTCTAGTGAGACAAAACTTTGTTTTAAATCCAAACGTCTCCAAACTCCGTATTTACTAGTTTTCTATGTTTCTCCACGATTCTGCCAAGTTTGGTCGAAATCGTACATCTATATAGTATAGTTGCCATAGAAAAGAAAGGTTAGAAAAATAGTCTTAGTACGAATAACTTTTTTGTTTTCATTGTAAACCTCTTTAAAATTGGCATATATTTATTTTATAAGGTTTCACACAATCCCTCAAAGTTTTGTCAAAATCGGATGACTATAGGTTATAGCTGCCATAGGAATGATCGGTCGAGAAACTAGTTTTGGTGAGAAAAACTTATGTGTTTTCAAAGAAAACGATTCTAAATTTTGTATTTCTTAGCTTGCTATGCTTTCCCAAGATTCCACTAAGATTGATCGAAATCGAACATCTATATAGCATAGTTGTCCTACAAAAGTAAAGTTAGAAAAGGTATACAAACTTGGGCCGAGCCGAAGTTAACTTTCCTCTATTTTTATACCCTTGGAAAGGGTATTATAATTTTGCCCAGAAGTTTGCAACGCATAGAAATATTCATTTCTGACCCCATAAACTATATATATTCTTGATCAGGGTGACTAGCTAAGTCGATTGAGCTTTGTCGACGGTCCGTCCGTCCGACCGTCTGTCCGTCCGTCTGTCTGTCTGTTTCTACGCGAACTAGTCTCTCAGTTTTAAAGCTATCGAGCTGAAATTTTGCACAGAGTCTTCTTTTTGCTGCACACTACTAATATGTCCGAACCGACCGGATTGGATGACTATATCTGATAGCTCCCATAGGAACAACCGGTCGGAAAACAAGTTTTAGTATGAAAAACATTTTTCTTTTCAATGGAAACGTCTCCAAACTTTGTAATCGTAGGTTTTTTTTTATAATTCTACCAAGTTTTATTAAAATCGGACAACTATATGGTATAGCTGCCATACAAAAGATAGGTCTGAAATACAGTCTTAGTTATAAAAACTTTTTGGTTTTTAATGGTAGCATCCTGCAATTTTGTATTTGTTTGTTTCACGTGCTTTCACATAATTGTTGGCCAAATCGGATGACTATATCATATAGCTCCCATACGAACGATCGGTCGGAAAATGGGAAAAAGAGTATTTTTTGAAAATATTTAAGCGAGCACTTGCAAGGGTATTAAAACTTCGGCACAGACGAATTTAGCTTAGCTTTCTCGTTAATTCCTCATATCATAAACCAACTGGGTTGCTTATGTCCTTGTACTTGGTGGACTTTGTGGCATGGAGTCAATTTCAAGTTCTGGCAGCGCTTAACAGGAGTCTGTGACCATCCCTCTTGAAAATCCTGCTAAAGATGTGCTCTAATTAAGGCTTATGCTTTAGCAAAACACTTCATTTAACGTCAGCAGCCTAGAGATACGCCACAGATTGATTTTCCAGACAAATAATGCATAGCCATGACTGTGATAACACTAAACTGAGATAATATAAGGTACCATTGGTGTGTGTTTAATCTCAAATAGCGTTTAAGAACATAGTCTTGCACATAAGAACAACTCTTAAACATAAATAGTAATGTGGTATGATGTAAAATTTGAGATGCAATTGAAACTGGACATGAAAAGGCCCATATGGGGGCATCTCAGGCCTTATTTACTTGTGAGAATGGTATTGCGAAGCAATTTTGGGTCGCTATCCTGTTGATTTAACCATATCAGAGGCATTTCCCAGTTGGCATTTTTCAAAATGATCGCATACAAAATTTAATCCATAGTTTCAGAGCAGGCCCATACCATAGTTTTCAAGCCATCTTGCTTTAAGGTCCTTAAAGTGTTGTGGGGAAGGTGTTCTGGTATCCAGATCCTTTCATGCACTTATTTGTTTCGAAGTCCAGAGTGGCACTTTCTTAGACTTCGTGCACATAAACTATGTGTACTCAGTACCAAAGGTGCTGCTTGTGTAAATGTATGTACAATGTAGAAGAAAGCATCTCCCACCCTATTTATTCTTGTTTTCTAATTGTTTCCTTTATATTTTTTTTTTACAGATAAAGAGTGAACGCTATGTCAAATATACGCCAAATAATGCCATGAAAATGAAATCCAAACTGTAAGTCGACTTTGCCAATTCCTACATACTACTTTAAAACTAATCCCTTACCATCTTTAGGCACGCCATACAAAACAATTCGTTGCATCAAATGTCCGCCTCCACATCATCAGTACAAAGGAAACGTAAGCCCGACAAAGCCGGCAAGGGCTTGCGTCATTTCTCCATGAAGGTATGCGAAAAGGTAGAGGAGAAGGGCAAAACCACCTACAACGAGGTGGCCGATGATTTGGTTAATGAGGAGCTGAAAAACAATTCATATGATACCAACTGTGATCAAAAGAATATCCGACGTCGTGTCTACGATGCGCTCAACGTACTGATGGCAATCAATGTTATTTCCAAGGACAAGAAGGAGATACGCTGGATTGGCCTGCCGGCCAATTCGGCTGAGCAATTCTTGCAACTGGAGGAGGAGAATAGTTTGCGTCGCGAACGCATTAAACAGAAGCATGAAATGCTGCGTGAAATAATCATGCAGCATGTGGCGTTCAAGGGACTGGTGGAGCGCAACAAGCAGAACGAGTGTCAGGGTGTGGTCCCATCACCAAATGCATCCATTCAGTTGCCCTTTATCATTGTCAATACGCACAAATCGACCAAAATCAATTGCAGCGTCACCAACGATAAGTGAGTTTCACTTGATGAGCTGAATGTTCCAACAGGTTTTAAATTTGAAATTGTACTTTAATAGATCCGAATATATCTTCAAGTTCGACAACACATTCGAAATGCACGATGATATTGAGGTGTTGAAACGCATGGGCCTACTGTTGGGTGAGTAAGAAAATGTTTTATTTTCAAACCGTTTTCAAGCAAATGCGATTATAAATAAACGTTTGTAAAAATTATTTTCTAAAGCGGTCTCCAGTATATTATCATAGTAAAGAACGAACCGTTTCCTAGCAATTGGGGTTTTCTATTTTCAGAAAGACAAATTTGTCACATTTTATAGTTCATTTTTTCTTCTTTGGTATATTTTAAAGCCAAGCTTATGTAATTTAAGATAAAAGCGCGCCCATTTGTGGTAAATTGCTAATGCCGCAGTTACCTATTTCGAAAGTTGTCTTCATTTGGTTCAAAGCAACACATCCCAGCTCTTTCTTCTTCCCATTTTAGAGCATCGAAAAATCGGCACGATTTTCTTGTTTTTCCATTTTTAGGAGCTAATGGCCGTCATACCCAATGCTGTCGAGTAAGGCCCGATTTCTCAAAGGTTCCGGTTAGCCAACCACCAGTCAGATTTGTTCGTCAAGATGACGAGCGGTTAAGTCATTTGCTTTTCTCAGCAGCAGTTTCGCCTGATATCGATAAATGCCTATCGCTGCTACAGGATGGCCATACTGTTTGACTAAACGAACGAGTAAACAGCTGACTCGGATTGTTTTTTAATGCGATTGGTTGTTGCTGGTCATTGTTTTGCGTAAAAGTTGACTAAAAGTGCATTTCCATTGCGTGGAGTTAAAAAATTCGTTTATTCATAAACATTTTGTGTTGCAGCAAATAATAAAATAAACAAAGCAAGTGTGCGGCCAGCTGTTTGTATATCGATAACTTTATCCGGGCTGAGCCCGCGGTTAAAGTTGACTGGTGGATGAGCAGCGTTTAAGTTTGTTCCTCCGGTTACGCCGCCTACTTCATGAGACGCTCAAATTCGGTTAAACAGCCTGTCAAGTTGACCAACCGGACTTTGAGAAATCGGGCCTTATCAGTGCTCTGAGCCACTGCCTGGGAGTATCTGCTTGTATTGCTGTCTCTCTCAACTCTCTGGCTTCGATTGATCAGATGCTCCGATGCATTTTAACCATCTGTGTGCAAAATTTTATCGAAATCTGTTCTGTCATTTTTGAGAAATTGGTGCTAAAACACTTAAACATATAATCTTGCACATTTATAACATAGGTTAAACTGTATTTTTACTTGTCTGATGCCTTATAATAGTTTCTTAAATGAGACATCGTCTTGATCAATTCTAGCAATTTCCAAGTTGCTTTTGAGACAGACAAAGAGAGCATTTTATTCCGCCAACTTATAGTTTTGGAAACGTTACAAATATAAAATACATAAAATCAAACGACATTGTCTATTCGTCTATGGCTGAGTCCACTTGATCTGGAGGACTTTCGTTTCCGAATTTCTTATATTCTAGAAGAATATCCTTAGTTAAATACTTAGTTTTAATAATTTTGTAATATAATTTTATATAGACGCATGGATTGCGGGCAAAACTTTCCCAAGTGGCTTTGTGCACAACAAAGTAAAAACCTTAATTGATTTCAAAATATATTTACAACAGATGCGAATTTTTCTATTAATTGTATGAAAACGTTGTGTTTTTAATGGAAGCCTATATTTCTAAATGATGTCCGATAAGCAAGAATAAATCAAAATAATAAGATTGACTTCAATTTGACACCTTCTACCCAGCTAAACTCAATCAGCTGTTTGGCTAGTCAAGGTTGCGGCGTCACGAGTGTTTAGCTGGGAATAAGCGAAAGCACTTAGCGCCGTTTTCTCATGTTTCCTGTTTTTGGAAATCTAGGTGTTTGTAACTTGTTTGTTTTCAGTGGAAATTTACTTCAAATTAGTTAGAAAAACGCTGTAAATACCCTTATAGGATTTGAATTATTTTGAGATATTTGTCTTAGCATTTCGACCATCAATTAAGAATGCCTTAAAGTGTTGTAGTGAAAATTACTACTATAAAAACATTGCTTAATATTTTCAAACTGTTCAATCTTAAAATTCTATTTAATTTATTTTTTTCCTACAGGTCTGGACAAGGGCCAGTGCACGCCAGAGAATATTGAGCGTGTTAAGGCTTGGGTGCCACGAAATCTAGCCAAATATGTGGAAGGTGTGTAGCAAAGTTTATTTCGATCTCTTGATTTTTAACACCTCGCTTCTGCCTCTTCTTCTCTTCCCTCACAGCCTATGGCACTGGCAAAGTTGGCGATGCCATGTACGAGTCGGATGATGATGAAACAGATTTCAATGGTTACCTTGAGTCGTCCACCAATGATTCTCACAGCTTTGCGCAACACACCACGCAGCATAGTACCACCGATGGCGATTTGAAACTGGAGCTGGATGACGATGAGGATGATATCGATTGAGCTCAGGCAGAGCGGGGCCATTGTCATACTGAACATGATGACAATGATGATGGGGGAAGAAATGGCGAGGAAGATGATACATTTAGTTTTACATTTATCAATGCTTTGTTAGGTTTGCCACGCCCACTTGGTTAGGGAACGACGAGGGTGCCCCCTCTTTGGTTTTGTTTTTATTTCTCAATGAGACTTTTAAAACATTTATACATTTTTATGCTAATTAATAACAAAAAAATATTGAATTAATGTACAATTTTCTTGTATTTTTGTAATGTTTTAAGCGCCACTTTAATTTTGTCTCTAGTTAAGCATAAACAATGTACTTTAATGAAACTGCGAAAAGAAACAAAAATATTCATTTGCAATAGCAGCGCAAACATATAAAATATGTATGTTGATTTTTAACCCTTAAACATTTGATAAGTTTTTTCCAAAATTTTCTAGAATTTGCAAGAGAATTAATCAACCTACCTATTTAGTAATAACAACACACACACAAAAAACACAACAAACAACCGAAAATCAATATAAATTTCTAGAATTTATATTTATATAATAATATATATATATATATATGTATGGACAATTTCTTCAACCGAAACAACAAACAAATGCATATAAATTTAGTAGAAAACTGAAGTAGAGTTGGTTAACATTTAAGTGTCTGAGCATATGGAAGATGATGATGATACAAGTAACGATGATAATGATGACGATGTTAGTTGTGTAATGAAATCGAATTAATTGATGGGGGACAAGTAAAAAAAGGAAACTTAAGAAACCAGAAACAAACACAAAAAAGAAAACAGCAAGTGAAATGGTAAATAAAGTGGAATACATATTGTCAAAAATATGATTTACAAGAAAAAACCAAAGCAGTACAACGGTTTTCATTGTTATGACATACTCAGTTGTGGGTCAAAAAAAAGACACCTAAGGAAATATTTTGTTCAGCGTAAGTGGAGCAAAAACTTAAGTCTTAATTTGAATTGGTAGGACTTGTTGAAAATGGGTTTTAAACAGGGAGGCAACAAGTTTGATAATTAACACTGGTTCGGGGGTACACCATTAGCAGCTACAGAAATTCCCAAGAAGCACATTTACCAGAGAAAGCGGACTTTTGCGTATAGTGATTTATGCTTGCTCAAAGATTTAGTGTGGACTCATCTACTCGCTTTTGATTTTTTGAAAAACATTACTTAAATCATGCAAAGACACAACCCGGAAAAATATTTCGGTATTGCGTCTTGGAAATGCTTCTATATATTTTGCGAAGATAGTCACTGTTCACTCTAGTTTCGGAGTGCTGTGCTGTTCCCATTTTTCTCTTCATCTTCGAAGCGATTCGCATTTGGCAGTCTGGAATCACATTGGACATGTGTTATAAATAATTATTGAATAATAATTCAATTATATAGTTATTCACTTATACCTATAGTATCTTTATTAAGTTGTCTGTATAGTTATTTAGGCTGGAATGACACGTTCAATTTCTACCGAAAATTTCTAACAACAATTTTGCGAGAGCGAGACGGACATCTGTTGAATTCGCCGCACAATAAATTGCTGCTGACGGCAGAGCAGCTAGTAGAATTTTATTTGATAGAAAGAATATTGTCGCTAGAAAGCAAATTTCTATGGCTGCTGTGTTTGTTCACATATTTGGCTTGCATTTAATCAGAATGGATGTCTCATATCTTGCATTGTGCACTTTGCATTGCCATAATTAAAAAGCGATTTTCTGCAATATATAGTATGCATTAATTTTGTAAAAAAAAATAGTTTTTCCCAATGAAAAATGCAAGATGTTTGACTTTTGAGCTGCCCAATTGGTCGGTCTACTTTAAAAATTTGGTTAGTCAATCCACAAGATTATTGTAATATGTAGAGTCGGACTGACAGACATGGTTAAATCCATTCTTTGCGTTGCAGACATCAGGGTAATCAGTACCCTCTACAAGGAATAAAAATGCAATATAAAAGGGGATGTCTTCAAGGTGGCTGCCCTGAGAAAAGTTTTATGTTGTTTCTATTTTAAAAATTTGGTGAAAAGGCGCCCCAGACAAATAAATGTTGTATTTCCTTTTAAATTTACCAATTTGAATTTGATCAGGTGTCGCCAACAGCCAGTGTGACCTTTTTTGTTGTTAATGCCAAAAGAAATCTGCAAAAATACTAGATTTTCAATGATTTTCAGCTTTTTTTTGTTATTGATGTTATAGCCTATGCACACTAGCCCACATCTACCATTTATCGTCTACCGTCACAGACGGTACGTAAGAACTTGCCGTGCCAAATTTTCTCAAAATATTCCCCCGTCAGCTGGGGATGTTCCTATTTCATGCTGTTTCACTCATCCTAAATGCGATATTTCTGTGTCCACCACTACAAAAAATGACATTCGCAACGAAAACGTAAACAATGTGGGCGCGGCAAGTGATTGTCAAACTTCAAATGTCAAACGTGTACCAGAAGATGGCCATGCTGATGGAGGAAAGAGGGATTAAAATCCACTGGACTAATGTAAGGACGAAAATTGGCACCCACCAGGAACTGATTTCGATTGATTGAAAAGCAGAGGAAGCATCACGAGCAGACTCGAAACATTTTGCGGGAAATGGGTGCCCAAAACGCCTCTTTTCAAAACTCATTTGGATTTGCTTAAGCAAAAAAAGGATGATTCGACTTTGTTTTTAGATTTATTAATTAAATAAATTTATAAATTCAATAATTAAGGGCCAATGAATGGCAGTAAAATTAACTTTTGTTTTAAACACTTTTCGCTTCATGCTAAAAGTGACTCCGCAATTGCAGTTCTTATAGCTTCAGCAGGACCATCAAAACTAATTTTCGATGTCCATATCATCCACGTATCCGTAATTTTCCAACTCGGCAATTAGTTGAATAATCATCTGCTGCTGCTGTTGAGCGGCAGCTAACAAAACCACCAAATTAGTTGAACTATATTCCTTTATTTTAGACAATTTAATTATTTTGATTGACACATATGCTTTAATTTTGGGGGAAGAAAACGAAGGCATTGACGGTAGACGGTGGACGGTGACAGTATGAACACGAGTTTCATTTTTTCACCATCTTCCCATCGTTCCGCTGAGATGGACTGTAGTGTGTATAGGCTATTAGGTATTTTCCGAATTTGCCGTGTTCGTGGAATTCGCCCAACAATATTGTGGCTAGAAATTGGTTTGATTAAAACTATTCAGAGGATCTCAAAAAATAGTCCAAAACTTTAATATTTGTACCAAAAAACAGACCAAAATTCATGCTTTATTTTGCAGTTTTTTAGTTTATGTCACAAAAGGTATAGGTTTTCATTGATGGTACTAGAAAATCGAGGAAACATTAGACATATTCAAATCTGTGTGATGATCTCCGCGTCATCACACCGAGGAGAATGCATTTGATGTATAATGGGACAATTTGGATAACAATATTTTATAACTTAGCTAGTGGAAAATGAATTTGGTGTGCTTAAATCAATACGAAACTAGGATCAACAAAATGTGGAACGTTCCCCCCAAGCAAGATTATCTTAGGTTTTTCGGTTTACATTTACAACTTGCAGCGGCCCCCTTAACAGAAATGGAAATGTACAAAAGAGAACTTAAAATACAAATACAAAACAACACTTTGAATTCACAAATTTGCTTAAGAATTATTCAAGCTCAGGCGAAACCCTCGTCCAGCGCTGATGCCGCCATTGTGGTAGGCGGGCCGAAGTGAGGCTGCTGTTGGGCTGCTAAATTGAAATCGTAGTTCATTTGTTGCTCTAGCGGAGGGGCGGGAAAAGCGTCAGCAGATAAATTCATTAGCTCTGGCTGTGGATTCATTGGGGGTTGTGGTTTGTTTGTTTCCTGACGCATTTGCAGGGGTGATTTGACATAGTTGATGGGAATAATACCCGAGTTCTGACCATTTACGCTGGCCAAGGCCCAGCCAGTGTTGAGGAGATTGAGTGTCTGTTGGATTTCACGTGGAGCCACCTGAATGGATTGTCCGGCGCGTAGAGAGAGTTCACTTGGTGTACGAGCTTGAAAGTCGTACATGGACTGTGTGTGTATGGGCGATATCCACTTGGCCGGGTTGCGAGCTAACGAGAGAGGGAGGTAGGTGTTAAACCTTGTGCTTATCTCAAAGATTAGGCTCTAGAGCAAAGTTTTCTCTTTGATAAGATAAACTGAGTGCGATGTGCCCACAAACGTACCTTCCTCTTGCGCCGTATTCGTCACCGTGCCCAAAAGTTTCATGATCAAATACGGAGCTGTGAAGATGAAACTGAGAAAAGCCAACACCGGCCACGGTGAGGTGCCTTTTCTAGGAGGTTGCGGAGGTCCGCCTGGTTGACCCTGTTTCTCGTTCAAAGCCTCGGCAAAAGCCTTTTTAAATGCCGCCGAAGAGGGATCCAAATTCGAAATACGCAGCCAGTATAGAATCCTGTGAAAATAAACCAAATTTATGAGTGGCATGACTTTTCTCAGAGTAGGCCTTCACTTACTTTCTGTAAATCCAGTTAAGCCCACGGAATATGGCAAATGTAGTCCAAAACTGAGCAAAAACACTTCGCAATCTGCCAAAATTGGCGGCCACTCCCAAAATGGCTCGGAATGAGCTAGTCAGGGCAAAGAACGTTGAATCCAACATGGAGGCTATATTCCCAATGGCCGATACTAATGATTCAATACTTTGAAAAGCTGGTCGTGAACTGGCCTCGGCCATTTGAATAAAGCGTTGCTCCGGATCGTTGGGATTCATCATGCCAAAGCGATTATAGCCACCACCATAACCACCCATGCCCATTCCCATGCCTAAGCCACCCATGCCATATCCACCGAATCCGCCGGACTGGTAGCCACCAAAGCCTCCATAGCCACCCATGCTACCAAACCCGGCGCCGCCTCCTCCATATCCACCATACGCACTCTGGCTCTGTTGAAAGGGTGACTGTGGCAAGGGTGGTGGCAGGGCTCTCACATTGCCGGCATAGGGAGTTCGAAGCACTGCATCTGGGGGAGGACCACTGGCAAATTCTATGCCAGGAGCACTACTCGCGGGCGGCAACAGAGGCGTCTCATTAATAACCGCACTGCGCAGATTATTGTTATCGGCCATCATGACAAAGTGGGACTGAAGTGCAAAACTCTCTTCGTTCCGGACGAAGGTAACGATTGAGTTCTGAACTTTGGTCCAGGGTAAAAGCAAAAGTAGTAGTACGCACGAAGTAGTGCGGGGGGAGGGTCTTTGCTTTTGCACTTGTTTTCGCCAAACCAAGTCTTCTCTGGTCAACGGTCAGCGATATCCACGTTGATCTGAAGATGACGTCGTTTTATCGCTCGGATATAATCTCTCTGTGTCCGTAACTCTGTTAATTTTTAATGAAATTCTATTTTTTTTGTGGAAAATACTGTCCTTGCCAGATAGTGGCCTGCTTGTAAGGTGGCAGCGCCGGTGCCAGCGATGACAGCTCTGTACGCACATCGATACTCGAAGATGGTTAGCAGCGTGACACGAAGTGGACGCTGCGGTCAGGCGGCATTAGAATATATTAAAGATGGTTCGGTCAAATCTGAATTAGTTGAATATTCCGAATTCAAAATAACAACCAAGACTGTGGTTCCACTGAATTTTTTAACCAAACAACAGATTCGCCATCGTGAGTGGCGTGCTAAACAATTGTACTCAGTTCTCTAGTCAAATCTGTCAAGCATTTTGTATACATCCGGCAACCCTGTACTCTGTCTGTGTGTGTGAATTTGTATTTGTTGTGTTTTGTTGCTGAAATGAGCGCTAACAGCCTGGGGCTGGAGACTCGAGGGTCTTCCAATTGTTTACGAGAATGGGCTCCTTTAACGGAAGTAATCGATCTTATACCGGCACAACAACAGCGTGGTTTCTTTCCCTCGAATCTCAACATCACCTGCATAGATGCCTCACCGGAATATCTGGCTCTGGGCTCGGACGCAGGAATTGTTTTCTGGTATCATCGCGAGACAGGCGAAATGCAGAAATTGAAAGCAGAGGTGGGAGTATGATGAGTCATAGTGTGCGTGGCGGTTAATCATTAAGGGATCTTCCCCCTCTCGTTTTGCAGGTAGCTACGCGTATTACCTGCGTGAAGATAGTCAACTCCGTCGAATATATGGTGGCCGCCGGCAGTGCCAATGGACAAGTAAGTGTGTTCCAAATACAAAAGCAACTGCCACCGGACTTAGATTTAGTGGCTCCATGCACGCGAAGTAAGCCCATCGAGCGGTATACCATAAGGGATTTGCATCGCTGTGTGGTCAGTTGCTGTGAATGGTCGAAGAATGGCATGAAACTGTATTCCGGGGATCGGCAGGGAGTGGTGGTCTTAACCGAGTTCGATTACCAAGCGGTGGGTATAGATTATAAGCTCCGTTTGGTTTCCAAACAATTTCTAATCCTTTATCTTCTGCAGCATCTCAGCAAGTCGATGGAGATTCTGAGCGAGGCTTATGAGATAGTCCAACTAAGTGCCCGGAAAAGTCAACTACTGGTCTCCACTCTCTATCGTTGTATAATATGTCAAAGGGATGGTCAGAGTGGAGAATGGCTCATTACTCAAGTGGGAAAGAAGGATCGTAAACAGTTGATTGACTGTGGCGGGATATTTCTTAAACAAAGTCCGCAAGTAATCTGTGGCCGTCCAGGACTACGCTTTTGGCTCTCCGATACCCGGGGAGAAGTGTCCAAGACCATACTCTTCAAGGAAGCCGTTCTAAAGAGTCCTACCTGGGAAATACCCATCCTAAATCCCAAGCAGCGACCTCTGCCAGATGCAACAGCCACAGGCGGACTATCCTATGTGGCCACTACAAATTTCCGTGAGTTGTATCTGTACGATAACCAGGATTCTCTACTGGTCACCCATGATGACGCTTCACTGTATATACTAAATCTCGAACAACTAAAAGTGGAGGCTGTGGCTCGGGGACTGCGTAAGATATTGGACTTTTGTGTCTGTGGCAAGGAGATCTTTGTCCTAGAGGGTGAACGTTCCCTACTACGCTTGGCTCCGCTGCCAGAACGCCCCAATAAAACAGCCAAAGTCATCTTCAATCCTCTTATGCCGCCGCCAGTGCCTGTGCTAGGATCCACACATTACTTAAATATCGAATCTCCGGTGGAACTGCAGGCAGAGGCGGAAGAATGTTTCGAACTGCCACCCCTGGAAAAACTAGACTTAAATGTGCCAATTGAGTTAGCAGTAGAGTCACCTTTGGCCCAGCAGAATCGTCGTTTGGAAATCTTTCGTCGCATAGGCGAAATGGATTTTGAGCAGTCCATCGTCCACAAGAAGCGCAAGAGTTCCGTACCACGGCAGGATGGTGGCATAGTGGAAATTGGTCAGGAGTCGCATGAACTTAAATTGCCCCTAACGAGTGCAGCCACATTAATGGAGGCCAGCTACTGTCAAATGGAGAACAATGGCCTAGCCTCGCCTTTGGACTTGAAGAGTGCTTTCCTGCAACATCTGCCGGATGCTCTGAGTCCCACCACATTGCAAAAAACCGTAGCCGAAAAGGCCAAAACGTTAGCCGCTGAAATGGAGTTACCCGAAGTGCACTTGGCACCCGCTGAGGAATTGACGGCTGTTCAGAGGCCACCGATAAGAGAAACTCTAATCAGTTGCTATCCCACTTTAGAAGCAGAAGATTTCAGATTGGGTCAGCCGGTGGATGGAATTTATGGCGCCAGCACATCCAAGGCAAGGGTGTCGCCTTTAAAATTTGTTATAACCCAGCCAAAGGCAACAACAATACTCAAGGATAACCACGAACAACAGGATGAGGAGTATACTAGTTTTTTGCCCGATTTTCGTCGGGCTGGGGATCCGCTGAGAAAGGAAACACAAACACCGGCCACAAGTGATTCCAACACATCCAGTGAATGGGAATTTCTGGATAACTAAAACAGGATTGTTTGATTTGTGTGTGTAGCGATTTAGCCAATTTTTTATTGGATGGCGGTATTATTATTTGAAAATCACTTCCTTGGATGACGTATGCTTTTCAAAACAGTTTAGTTTCAAACACTTAACAGTATTCCACATCAACAATTCAAATTCTGGTGATAACTTTCGATTTTCAAAGTAATTTGGAATTTTGATGAATGCTTCCCTGAAAAAATCTCCACAAATAATTTGCATTTTAATAATTTTCTTACTTGTTCATTGTTTTTTGAATGATATACTTAATTTTTCACTCGAAAATGTATACAACAAATTGATTAGTTTAACCTTTTTTCCTTCTATCATTCCAAAGATATCGTTGAGTGATATAGCGACATTTTAAGCATATTTTATTTCGATTTCATCTCTCCAAAAAAGTGTTATTTTTGAAAACATATAGGATTTAGTTGATATAGCCCATTTCCAATTCATCAGTCGAAGAAAATGATCCATATCTAGAAATATTACATTTTTGTAATCAATTCCCAACCGATTTCCATATTCCAATATTTTGATTTGATTAATTGAACAGCATAGTCGATGTAAACATTTTTCACTACATTCAGACACAGTCAAAGATTTATCGATTCGTGGATCTGTCGGTTGATATTTCTCTCCAAAACCAAAAAAAAATCTGAAACCTGAAAAAATGTTTAATAACGATATTATAAATTTAGTTAAAAGGTTTTCCCTTGTCATAAATAAGGTGATTTATTGATTTATTAGATTCTTAAAACTCAAATCGAAATATTTTGATTATTGTTCTCCACTTTTTGAAGATTTTCTCAGCGATTTAATGATTTTGGATGAGCAGATTTCTTTAATCAGATCAGATACATATTGTATTCGAATCGGCCTTACATTTTATATCGATTTATCTTAATTTTCTATATCAACTATATTGTTTTTAATATTATACCAAAATATCGAAAGCTTTTATGTTATACACATATCGATATATCGATTATTTTAGTTATATGAACTTCTTTATAGCTTTTTCTGCTACAAAATTGATTTTTTCATAGATTTTTGAAAACCATATTTCACATCCATTTTGCAACATTTTAGAAATCCAATCCCATTGATCGATATTTCACATTTGATGAGATAAGTCTATAGATGTGAGATTTAAGAATGGAAGTATTTAGTGAAAGCGTTTATAGAACAATTTTGAAATATCAAAAATTCTTTGATTATAAATCCCAGAATGAATCTAAAAAATCCCAAAATTCCAGTGCTGGTTTTAAGAATAGTATTGAAGAAACTTATGCAAGATGATTATTTTCTTTAAACAGTTTTATCTGCATAATAATAATACATTCTCAAAACGTTTGTCTATATTCTCACTATACTACAAAATTTATGCATTCCCATCAATTTGTCTAAGGAATTTGTGAAATTTTTGGGAGAAATCCTTCAAGAATAACACTTCATGAATTTTATTTCAGTTATATTCTTTAATTGTCAAACCCATTTAAGAACTTCTTTGTATCATATTCTACATTTAAGACGTTCTCATTTCGAAAGTTATTTAAAAAGTTTAATATTTATTGTTATTGTGAATCTAAAATGAATATTTTTGCACTTTTAGTCTTAAGGTTATTCAGGAACTTTGCATTCAGTTTTAAATTCGCTATTAGTATTTTTAGTTGATTTAAATTTAGAATGATTTTTAAAGAAATCAAAATTCAATGTTGTGTGGGGTTGGTTTTAATAACCAAAAGTTGCTATAGTTTTTTTCCTCTAAATTTTGTTGATGGAATTCCAAAAACATTTTCTTAAACAGAAATGCATCATTTTGGTTGCCAGTTGGCCGAATGAAATTGCAATAGCAATGAGCCGCACCTTTAGTACTTTTATTTCGAGTGAGTCTGTTTCTCTGGCCTCTTTGCCCCTCAAAGTTTGGAACTGTTTTGCAATTCCTGAAACCGTTTTGAGGAAGGCGCTTAATGACACCTGCTCAGTGAAATACCTCCACCACTAAAAGCACTCCCCTTCAGTAGCGCCCATGCAGCTAACAAAGTGATCCGTTCAAAGTTGAATAAGCTTAACCAGTATTTGGTTATGTTTTGTTTCACACTTACATAATAAAGAAATGTTGATTGAAATAACAGTGATCAGAGTTCGAAGTTTATGAAAGGAAATTTGAAATTTATATAAAAAGTAATGTTTGATATTAGAGTAATATATTTATATTCCAAGCTAAATAATTTACTTTAAAAATAACTTTACATAATTAAAGCATATCTCAAATTGAAGTGTTGAATTGAATACGTTTATCCCAGGAAGTTGTTTTTAGCCATCATATTGCTTATTCCATATACATATCAAACTTATTGATAATGTTTGCTAACCATTCCTTAGTTTTTTCTTGAATCTCTACACATATCAAGCATCCTCTAACCCAAGTATTATGTATTGCATTTTCATATTATTGCACAGTTTTTTTTTTACTTATTTAATTTCTTTGGTTTTTTTTGGCTTTATTCAAACAAGTTGTTGTGTTTTTGATTGTGATTATAATTATTATATAATAATTTTTTTAAGTAAACTTTACTCACAATTGTACATAGTTTTTAAGGCTTAAGCATAGAATTACGTTTTAAAGAGCACTGTGAATTTGTTAATCTAAATTAAATGCCTATACATTATTTATGCAAGTCACAAGACCGCTTTCGCAAATGTGGAAACATATATATACGTATGTATACAAATATATACTTACAGATATTACATTTTAAACAAATGCTTTTTAATTACAATTATTTATTTGGATGAACACATTTCGCTGCCGGAAACCTAGAGCTGATATATGGTTAATAATCATGTGCGCCCACAGCAGCATGTGCCAGACATTTGGTGATAATTAAGAGATATGTAGAGGTTCAAGGTTACAATCCAAATACAAACTGTTCTTCAATAATCCTAATGGAAATTTCCTAATTATGTGCTCTGCTATTACAACATCAGAGTACACTTCCCACCGATTTGAACTCGCCGGCATTATTAATAAACAAATCGTAATTGAAATTTGAACTCAGCCTGCATTCAATTGGCCACAATAATGGAAAGTTTTGTTGCTGCCTTATGAAAAGTACTAGGTCTCTCCATTTGTATCTAGAAAATTCAACTTGTCCATGGGGAAACCACAGAGTTCACCTTGAAATTTGAATTGCTCAGTCAACGCCAACCGGGGAAAAAAATAACAATAAAAGGAATTTGTTTGCGAAAAATAAATTTTCCACAAACTAAGAGCTTACTGCTCCTCCTGCTCATTGATATTGATTGAACGGTGGGGGTGGGGTAGGGTATCTGAGAGAAAAGTCTGGAAGCTGCGGTTGTCTCTGCAGTTTGCCGGCATAAACAGCTCTATGCCAAATTGGAATAGTTTGGTTTAGTTTGGCAACGAATGATATGATAATACATACAAATAAAGGTTTTAAATCATTTTTATTTAAAAATTTAATATTCTCTTTGAAGAATGATAGTTGAGTGACTTCCCAAGCTCATTATTTTGGCTGACCAGTTTATTATAAAGCTTTATGATTTACTCATTCGATTTGAATGAAATTGTGCAAAATTGTGCCTAGCCAGACAATATTAATAACTGTACAGATTAGAGACGCCGCAAATTAAAAAACAAACTAATTTTTCTTACTAAAACTAGTTTATCCTAATAGATTATAAACAGCTATATGCTATGGTCATCCGATTTCGACAAAACTTTGTACTATTGTAAAAGTTTGCTCACAAAGACTATTTTTCAGACCTACCATTTCGCTGCCATATACTATAAAGTTGCCCGATTTTGACCAAAGTACGAAGTCTTAAGGCTTAATGCAAAAAACTTCACTTCTAAGTTTCTCTGAAAACAAAGTCTGATTTCAGAAAATTTAGTCAGAAGTTATTATATCTTTAAGTTAAGCTATTGGAAAGATCAGATAGAATGATCACCTGCACTTTTCGTTAGAATTCTTACGGTGTAGATGTTCGTTAAAGCTTTTCAGCTCTTGGAAAACAGCGATATTATCAATATCAATTTTTATAACGTTGCAGAGGGTATATTGAAATTGTCCAGATTTTTGTAGCGCATAGAAGGAAGCATTTACTTAGTCGATATAGCCATGTCCGTCTGTCCGTCCGTCTGTTTCTATGATATCTCCTCAGCTTTAAAGGTATCGCAACCAAACTTTGCACGAAGTCTTCTGGTACAAATACGCTGCACATTTGTCGGAACCGGCAGGATCGGATGACTATAACATATAGCTGCCATAGGAACGATCGGTCGAAAAGCAAGTTCTAGTGAGAAAAACTTCTAAGTTATCAAAGAAAACGTCTCCAAACTGTGTATTTCTTAATTTGCTATGTTTTCCCATGAATTCACTAAGTTTGGTCGAAATCGGACATTTATATATAGCTATCATAGAACAGTAGAGTCAGAAAAGTAGTCTAATAGCCTATGCACACTAGCCCACATCTACCGTTTATCGTCTACCGTCACAGACGGTACGTAAGAACTTGCCGTGCCAAATTTTCTCAAAATATTCCCCCGTCAGCTGGGGATGTTCCTATTTCATGCTGTTTCACTCATTGTAAATGCGATATTTCTTTGTCCACCACTACAAAAAATGACATTGGCAACGAAAACGTAAACAATGTGAGCGCGGCAAGTGATTGTCAAACTACAAATGTCAAACGTCTACCAGAAGATGGCCATGCTGATGGAGGAAAAAGGGATTAAAATCCACTGGACTAATGTAATGACGAAAATTGGCACCCACCAGGAACTGATTTCGATTGATTGAAATGCAGAGGAAGCATCACGAGCAGACTCGAAACATTTTGCGGGAAATGGGTGTCCAAAACGCCTCTTTTCAAAACTGACATTTGGATTTGCTTGAGCAAAAAAAGGCTGATTCGACTTTTTAGATTTATTAAATAAATAAATTTATAAATTCAATAATTAAGGGCCAATGGATGGCAGTAAAATTAACTTTTGTTTTAAACACTTTTTGCTTCATGCTAAAAGTGACTCCGCAATTGCAGTTCTTATAGCTTCAGCAGGACCATCAAAACCATATTTTCGAAGTCCATATCATCTACGTATCCGTCATTTTCCAACTCGGCAATTAGTTGAATAATCATCTGCTGCTGCTGTTGAGCGGCAGCAAACAAAACCACCAAATTAGTAGAACTATTTTCCTTTATTTTAGATAATTTAATTATTTTGATTGGCACATATGCTTAATTTTTTTGGGAAGAAAAAGAAGGCATTGACGGTAGACGGCGGACGGTGACAGTATGAACACGAGTTTAATTTTTTCAACATCTTCTCATCGTTCCGCTGAGATGGACTGTAGTGTGTATAGGCTATAAGTGAGAAAAACTTGTTTGTTTTCAGTGAAAATATCGCTCAAATTAGTTAGAAAAACGTGTTGCAAGGGTATACAATCTTCGACCGAGCCGAAGTTAACTTTCTACTATTTTCTTAGAGTAAAAATTTAAATTTTTGGTGGTATCATTTTTGAAATTTTGATATATATCGACACCCTAATCACAGCTATAATATGTATAAATTACGAAACGAAATCTTTAAACAATTCCGACTCTGCATTTTCTAATTGGAATCGAGAATAGAGCTAATAAAGTTTAAAATTTGGTGTTTCAGACAGTTTTTATACTCTGTACGGTAGGTACATAGAGTATTATATATTTTGTGCAAAAGTATGTAATAGCTAGAAGAAAGCATAAAGAATATATATTCTTGATCAGCATCAACAGCCGAGTCGATATAGCCTTGTCCGTCTGTCCGTCTGTCCGTATGAACGCACAGATCTCAGAGATGGTAAGAGATAGAGGCTTGACATGAAAGGGACATATGCTTCTTATGTCTGCAGGCAGATCAAATTTATTTTAAATTTTGGAAAAAACGTAATTTCTCTCACATTTTGAAAGATGGATAGTTCGTACCTTCTAGACATATTTAGTAGTCAGGATAACTAATAAATTCGACAACGGAATTGTGAAGATCGGATTATCGGTTGTCGAGTTATGATCAAAAGACCGTTCGCAGCTGCAGCGCTGCTTTCAGCTGCTACTGCAGCATCTAAATTTATGCTGAGCGTATAATTTTGTTGGTACAGAGTATGTTACAGTCGGGCTTGACCGACTTTCTTTCTTTTGGTTTGGTTCGTGAAAGATTTTTGGAGCTAACTGAACCGCGACTTTTTGCAAACCTTTTTGCAAACCTACCAAATTGAAATAATAGAAAACATAAGAATAGCCTTAAAATCTTTATAAAACCCGTATGATCGGTCTTCGACCAAAACGATTTCACTTTTATGTTAGTTTATTATTCGCTTGGCTTGTTTGCCACAAGCAAAGATATGTCGGAATTGCTGAATCGAATATAAAAAAAATAAGCCCCGTTCGTCTAACAAATATTAAAATGAGCTCAAGAAAATAGTCTCCTGAGTAAGCTTTAATCAAGGTGGAGAAGTAATACAAAATATTGAGAATACTGTCTCATTTGAGGAAAGGAGACTTACACAAATCAATTAACAAATTCCAAGAAGAAACGAAGACAGGTATATTATAAGTATGGTGGCCTAGTAAAGGAGATGTGCGGGATTGCAGGTTCTAAAATGGTTAACAACTCATTTTTTAAAACTACAAAAAGTTCGCATCTTAATTTAACCGAAAGTGGGATAAATCGTAGCTTAGAAAATCGTTAAAATATTACAAAATTATAGCTTTCATTATCTAAGGGTTAGTCAAGTCAAGACTTAGCATTTTAGTTTGCGGTTCGCTTATCAGCTGGAATTATAGGTTCGGTTCAGAACCGTTTGGCATCCCTGCTTTATAGGCAAATTTTTGGACAAAAACTTTTAATTCTTACAAACCTTTTACATATTCTTAATTAAATTAAAACAAAGCTGCCTTCGAAAGATTTAGCCTACTAAAAAGACTTTTAATGAATTCATTAATTTACAAACATTAAAAACCAAGAGTTCTCTTCAAATATGCCGCAGAACCGGCAAATTGCCGGTTTTGTTTTCCATAAAATCTCTTAACACTTTACAACACACACAGAGAGAGAGAGAGAGAACAAAAGAGAAAATGTGTGAGAGAGAGAGGGTGTAAGCAAATCAACAAAAGCCGGAGAAATTTCCTATCTACCGGCACCGGGGGTCTATAAAAGCAGACCGCCACTCACTCGCAGCTCATTAGACGGCAAACTTTTGCACCGCACAGAACAAAGCTGAGATCTCAAACCGAAGCACAGCAAGGAGGGAGAGTCCAAGGAATATCTGTAACAAAACAAATCGTGCGCTAATTAATAAACAAAAAGTGTGGGTGTGAAGAGTGCCAAAAAACACAAAAAATAACCGAGTGTAAAAAGCAAATAGAACAACCAAAATGAAACCCACCAAGAACTCAACTTTGGAAATCATCTCGCCAAAGGTGCAGGTGGATGATGAATTCATTGAAACGGAATATGACTATCAGACCTCCCATGTGAAACGCTGCGCCAATGGGCAATTGCAGGTGAGAAAATTGATTTTTGTTATTAGTTGTTGGTTGTTTATTAGGTGTGCGAAAAGTGAGAAAGGTGGCGTTCAAAAATTAGTTGCCACCAGTTGCATAAGGGCTCCGGAGAAAATATTGTAGCTAATTCTTGTTGTATGTCGAAATGATCTAGAAACTTGTGTCAGTTTTCTGAGGCTTGGAAAGAAAAAGGGTTTTAAAATTCGGTCACAAATACATGTCACAAGAACAAGGGCAAAAATGCTTTAATTTCTGCAGCTGCCTGGAATAAATAAGGTACGGAAATCTATGATATACTTAGAAACTTAACGCTTAAATTATAATTTACTAAGGCTTTCTTTTGGAGTTTGCTTTAATATGTCTGTCAATTGTTGGGAAGCTTTCAAATTGTACACTTACAAAATCGGGCCATTTGCTGTTAGACCTGGCCTTAACAGAGTCCTTACATTAAACTTTAATATACGTCTAATTATTCGACAATTTCGAACAAGTTAAAGAACATTTATTCTATAGAATCTGTATTTTAGTTCTATAAAATTAATAAAGGTAACTTTCGAATCATCTAGAGGATTTTCCGTCCAAAAAAAACAACTTTAGAGAACATGATTCTAGATCTTTCACAGAAACCGACTAACAAATATTTTTTATTATTTATCTCGTAACTACTTAAACAAAGTCCTTGCAACGTTCTGTTGGAAATTTTTTTTGAAGTTCCAACAGTTATTTGATAATTTTTTTCGGCTTCGTTTCAATTGAGATATTTGAAAAAATATTAATGGAAATATTTTATAATCAATGTGAAATGTCAACCATCTTTGAACTTAGATAAATAAAATAAAACGAGAAAGCTAAGCTAACTTCGTCTGTGCCGAAGTTTTTATACCCTTGCAAGTGCTCGCTTAAATATTTTCAAAAAATACTCTTTTTCCCATTTTCCGACCGATTGTTCCTATGGGAGCTATGAGATATAGTCATCTGATCCGATCGGTTCCGACATATTAGTAGTGTGCAGCAAAAAGAAGACTCTGTGCAAAATTTCAGCTCGATAGCTTTAAAACTGAGAGACTAGTTCGCGTAGAAACAGACAGACAGACGGGCGGACAAAGCTCAATCGACTCAGCTCGTCACCCTGATCAAGAATATATATAGTTTATGGGGTCGGAAATGAATATTTCTATGCGTTGCAAACTTCTGGGCAAAATTATAATACCCTTTGCAAGGGTATCAAAATCCTCTTCCAGGACCAAGACCACAAAGATTATACTTGCCGCAAAGCTTAAGTATCGGTTTGGTTTCAAATTTGGTTCACCACTTGTTAAATCGATCAAGCCTCAGAATAATTCTATTTAAATGTTCTTTGTTGACCTTCACATTGAACTTGCCACAGTTCTCGTATGTTCTTGAGCTTTTCGCAGTCGCACACACACACACACACACATGCATATTTCCCATACCAACTCACATCCACAAATGCAAATATATTGAGCTGAAAGTGAAAATTTTCCGCAATTAACAGCAGGACACTAAACCCTGCCTGGGCTCATAAATGATAATCAATATTAAATCCCACTTGGTTAATTTTTTGTCCGAAATGATAAGCCAGACTGATAAGCTAATTGGGAAACTCATAGTGAATTCGGTCTACAATTACCATTTATTGATTACTCGCACTTTTTCCCGCAAAAGCAGCTGATAAAGCAAACGTGAGCTGATAACTGACCATATCCAGAATATGTGATGTGATTGGGTGTGCGTGTGGCGGGTGGGTGGCCTGATGTGGGTTTTGGCGCAGGCGTCGTTTTTCCGCTGACAGTTTCTGATTTCAACTCCCTAAGTCTCTGTTTACTTGCCACCCACCCACCACCAGAGACACTCAAGGTCAATGTCAGCTGATAAAAGTACAATGCTCAAGAGAGCAGAACCAGTCTCAAGCTCTTAACTCTGATTGGATTTTGCTCTTTTTGAAAGACGCACTTGGGTCTGCATTTTCCGAGCAGTAGTTTTATTTCTCTAATTTGTTGGCATTATCTTTAGGCCAAACACTAAGAGATTTCATACAAAATTTCACAAGCATATGCTAATTAGCCGGCCGGCATAGAAAATCACAAATCAAGAACAGACTTTGAACATAAAAACCCTGATAAATTATTAATGTGATTGTTTGTTGTTGTGGGGTTTTGTAGAAAAAGAACACGTCGCGTTGCCATGTGCAGATATTTTAATAATAAATAAAGCCGGTTCGCTCGGTTAAACAAAAATCAGGCGATCGAGTCGTTAAATTATGTATGCTGGTTGTGGTCATTCGAAACACAAGAGATAAGCACACACACGAGTTTTCAAACTTCCAAAAAATCGGAGTTCCGCACATTTCGTATCATCAAGGAGTTTGTGAACGATAAATTTTATGGCTTCTTTACGATATTGCCATTCAACTTCAATCGCATTTGCGAAAGACTAGAAATACTTCAAGCGTTCCGACTTGGTGGAAACACTGAAGAGCCCTTTTATGTTTAATGTTAGCAACTGCGATTCTACTGAAGTTTACATACCCTTACAAATCATATACATATGTACTACTTGGCTTTACTCAGTCCCAAAGCTCCAAGCCGAGCTTCTCTCAATCTCTTGACTTGTGTGCTTCTAATTTTCGCACAAGAGAAATGGGACCTACAATTTGAGAAGTCTTTCCCAGATCTAGTTATTCCACAGCTGGTGAAGGGGGGAGCTTAAAAATCTGAGTTCCAGGGCATGAAGTCGTAGATAAACAGATCAAAAATAAAGAAAACTTGACTTCCTTTTTAAAGGACCGATTTTTCATCTTCTAAAAAGCTGCCATGTGTCAGATAAGCTTAGCTATTGCTCTGTTATTTATAGGTTTATGTGACAGATAGCTCTATGTAGCCAGTAGCGGATCTACGAGGGGGCCTAAGCGGACTGAAGTCCTCCCCAGGGGCCAATTCTTAATACATATAATGCATATATGACAATTTTTATTTTTTTTTCATCCCATATTCCTTAATCCCTGAATTAGAATTGTTATGCTTGTATGGCTTTACAAGAGATCTGTAAAAACGATTCGGTTAGAGGTATAGGGCCCCGAATCGGAACCCTCATCGGAGCCCCCAAATTTTTGAAAAAAGGTCCAGATGTTTGTAACGCATAGAAGGAAGCATTTTCGACCAAATAAAGTATATATATTCTTGATCAGCATGACGAGCTGAGTCGATATAGCCATGTCCGTCTGTTTCTATGCTATCTTTTCCGTCAGCTTTAAAGCTATCGCAACCAAACTTAGCACGAAGTCTTCTGGTACAAATACGCTGCACATTTGTTGTAACCGGCAGGAACGGATGACTATAACATACAGCTGCCATAGGAACAATCGGTCGAAAAACTAGTTCTAGTGTGAAAAACTTTTTTGTTTTCAATGCAAACGTCTCCAAATTCCATATTTTTTAGTTTTATATGCTTCTCCACGATTCTGCAAAGATTGGTCGACATCAGACATCTGTAAAGTATAGCTACCATACAAAAGTAGGGTTAGAAAAATAGTCTTAGTAAGAAAAACTTTTTTGTTTTGAATGTAAACCTCTTTTAAATTGGCATATAAAATTTGTAGAATTAGGTGATAGAAACTGAAACGAACAAATGCAAAATTCCGAAATGCTACCATTTAAAACTACAAAATTTTTCAAACTAAGACTGTGTTTCAGACCTATCTTGTGTATGGCAGCTCCGATTTTCATAAAACTTAGCAGAATTATTAATAAGCATAGAAAACCTATTCATACAAAGTTGGAAGTTTCCATTAAAAAGAAAAATCATAATACCCTTTGCAAGGGTACAAAAAACGCAAGTTTTAAGTTTTTATAACACATCAAGAACTACATAAAAGGTTTGTCGAGGATAGTCGTCAGCAATCTCAGCAAGTGCGAGTGCAGCTTGATGAGGCTTGCCCGTGACTGGCGTAAAGCCTTACTGGAGCTCGTTCAGCGGCGGGCAGCGAGCTTAATTGCAAACTTTATCGAGCTTGTTCTTTCATTACTACTGCTAAAGCAACAGCTGGTTTGTTCTGACTCATTTCGTGAGTGTTTAACCAAGGCGACGAGCAAAAGCGAGCAGGTCTGTGATGCTGATGTAAGATACTGCAGAGTTCTAGTAGGTTCCCTTGAAACCCGTACACCAGAGTCTTAATTATCATAGATGGTTTAATCTGCAAGTTTTTCAACAGAATCGCGTTGTCCATTTAAGATTAATCAAAGTGTTCGGTAGCATTAAATCTGATTTTATGAGAAATTTGATAACACTTTAAATCAGTTCTGCTGGTCATTTCACTTATCAGAGGCGTTTACCTAATCTTATATTTTGGTTATTTTTTGCAGGTGCACCCCCAGACGACTTGCCTGAAGATACGCACATGTCGCCAGGTGCCCAAATTGGGTGTTATGCTGGTGGGTTGGGGTGGCAACAATGGGTCCACCCTAACTGCCGCCCTGGAGGCGAATCGTAGGCAACTAAAGTGGCGCAAGCGTACAGGCATGCAGCAGGCAAATTGGTTTGGTTCCATCACACAAGCCTCCACCGTCTTCATTGGATCCGATGAGCAGGGCAGTGATGTATTTGTGCCCATGAAGGACCTACTCCCCATGGTGGAACCGAACGATATTGTGGTTGATGGTTGGGATATAAGTGATTTGCATTTGGGTGATGCCATGCGTCGTGCCGAAGTGCTGGATATGGCGCTGCAGGATCAGCTGTATGAGGACTTGGCAGCCCTCAAGCCACGTCCCTCGATCTATGATCCCGACTTCATAGCGGCCAATCAATCGGACAGAGCTAATAATCTGATTAAGGGCACCAGAATGGAGCAGTATGAGCAAATACGTCGGGACATACGTGATTTCAAGAAGCAAAGTGGCGTGGAAACGATTATTGTGCTGTGGACAGCTAATACAGAGCGTTTCAGTGAAGTCAAGGTGGGATTGAATTCGACCAGTCAGGAGTTGTGGGACTCATTGAAGAACAACAAGGCGGAAGTGTCACCTTCCACTATTTTTGCCATGGCCAGTATAGCTGAGGGGGTGAGTTGGACAGATTTTGAATGGGTTGAAATAAAATGATAATGAATTCTCTCTGTTTTCTTTGTAGTGCACCTACATCAATGGATCTCCCCAGAATACCTTTGTGCCCGGTCTCATGGATCTGGCCGAGGAGAAGCAGGTGTTTATTGCCGGCGATGATTTCAAATCGGGTCAGACCAAAATCAAGAGCGTTTTGGTGGATTTCCTGGTGGGCGCCGGCATTAAGCCAGTTTCCATTGCCAGCTACAATCATTTGGGCAATAATGATGGCAAAAATCTGCAGGCTCCTAAGCAGTTCAGGTCCAAGGAGGTGAGTTCACAAAAATATATATAAACAAAACATTGAACCCAAGTATAACTCATATAGAACCGGTTTTTGCTCTAAATTTTGTCATATTCATTCAATTTATTTCACTCATCCTCTGTCTTGCCTTTACAGATCTCCAAGAGCAATGTGGTCGATGATATGGTGGCCTCCAACAGCTTGCTATATGGCCCAAATGAGCATCCAGATCATGTGGTGGTCATCAAGTATGTGCCCTATGTGGGCGATAGTAAACGTGCCATGGACGAGTACACCTCGGAGATAATGATGGGCGGCCATAATACATTGGTCTTACACAATACTTGCGAGGATTCGTTGCTGGCCACACCCCTCATACTGGATCTGGTTATACTGGGGGAGCTAAGTGCACGCATTCATTTGCGCAACGCGGAAAAAGAGTCAGCTGCTTGGGTGCCCTTCAAACCGGTGCTATCCTTGCTGAGTTATTTGTGTAAGGCTCCGTTGGTGCCGCGTGGATCTCAGGTGGTGAACTCCCTGTTTCGTCAGCGTGCGGCCATAGAGAATATACTACGTGGCTGCATTGGTTTGCCTCCCATTTCGCATATGACCTTGGAGCAGAGGGTAAGAGATGGCATATTTATTGGAAATTTGAGTTGATTAATCTACATCAAAAATTTTTGTTCTCACAGTTCGATTTTGCAACCATCACAAATGAACCGCCCGTAAAGAAGGTCAAGATGTTGGCTCAACATCAACCATGCGCCATGGAATCTGTTAAAATAAAGGCCAACGGTCATAGCAATGGTCACCTGGCTGCCAATGGAAATGGCCATTAATATGCATGGGGAAAATATACCTAAAAGAAAAAGTATATATACAAATATGTATATATATTTGATGGTATTTAATAAATTACAAGTTATTTTTAAGGCTACAATTATGAAATAAAACCTAATCTAACCAAAAGCTAAAAGGGAAGCTAAAGCTATTGATAAAGCTAAGCTTAAGGCTAATCTCCTCCCTCGACTTGAAAGTTGCTAGGATCAATATCCATACATATTATTCTCCCTTCCAAAAGCGGTTGCTAAATAGCTTAACCTAGAAATGCCGGAACAATTTCATTTAAAATTTGAGCTCAACGAGGTTTTCTTCAATATAAATGAATGAACAAGTTTGATAAAATAAAATATTATTCATAATCTTTAGCTTGCAAGGCTTTTGGCTTTTGGGCCTGATAAACCGTACCCAGAACCGGATCTGCTAAATTCTTAACATCCCGAAATGGACCCCCCTGCTTGGAAAAAGGTTTGGTCCAAAGAACCACTTTAGTCAGTTACTCAAGAGCTTATTAAACTATCACATTTTATTGATTCAGCTGTGATAATGCTACTTCAGAACCGTATACAAGCTCGGCATTAAACGATTTTAAGAAGAGTTGTGGCAAAATATTCCCCTATTCTAGCTTCTATTTAAACGTCCAACAAAATACGTTTTTTTAGTTATACCTAAAACTTATAAGGATTTGGTTAATGTTTTTAGTAGCTGTTTTAGCTGGACGCTTTCTTCTCTTCAATCTTCACGATCTAAGATTCCGAGAACCGAGCTTTGAAACAATACCCTAGGTTTGACAAGAAAAGCAACCGGTTTGAGAACTGAACCGTAGTAAATAACACGGACCGAACCTTCTCTAGAATTTCAGAGCTTTGCCGAGTTGATATTTTGTAGTGTTTTTGAACTTTCACCGTAGATTTTGAACTCAGTGAGAACGTAGTTTGAAAAACGAATCAAATGACTAATTGACCCAGTTATTCGTAAGGAATTGCTATTTTATAAGTAATCGAAAATATTAAAATGATCGAAATGATACATTTTTCATATTGCGAACATATCGATATAGATATATTGGGAATATTGTACGAGTTTAATTCAGTTTTACTCAGGGAAAAATAAGTACCTACCTTCTGTCTGTTAGATTAGTTCGGATAGTACATGTTGCCGTCATTTTTACATAGGCTAGAGGTTCCTCCTAGTTTATGTAAATATAACAGCTGCCTTATACCTGCTTACTTCCAAATCCAAATTAAAAAAAAAGAGATGCAAACACATATATGGAGATTTTCTGAAATTCGTAAGTCACTTAAAAAATTTGACTTATCTGATGAAAGCCGTAGAGTTTCATAAAACGGTCTTCCGACGTTGGGAGTAGATATCAGTAGATTTTTAAAGAGATCTTTAAACATGATTTAGAACCTGACATACAACAGTTTTCTGTTGTTTTACACATATCCCCACAGGGTTTTCCAAAAACTGATCCTAGTATTCTTCCTAGTAGCTTACTCTCTATTAAAGAAAGCAGTGCGGTAATCCCACGTCATTCAGTCAGGTTCAACGCCTTTATATAATAACACTATGAACCACTTTTCATCAACTTTTTTTTAATTCCAACAAGTTCCACCAAATAAGAAAGATACTCTGGACTGGGTTCGGTCTGATAGGCTAAGATTTCTTTGTAATAGACTCCAGAAGTTTTTATAGGAAAATGGATAAATATATTTTTTATCAGCTCTATATCTTATGAACTATTGGGAATTTTACTTTACTGTCTTCAGCTATTTTGTAGCGGTTGACCAGGCCTACAAAATGCTCCTTTTGTCCAGCTCAGTAAAATAACGCCTCCAGGCTCCAAATCTAGACAATTATAAAAAAAAACAATTTTTGTCAATTATTTTCAAAAAAATTGTTGGTAAATTAGAGCTTGAATATTTTTATCTTACATGTGACCAGAGACCTTAACTATTACTAGCTGTAAACTATTACAATTAAACATTATAGTTATTGGAGTATTTAAAAATCGAATTCCCAATTCTCAATTTTGTAATTGAAAATTTATTAACAACTACAATTATATCAATAATTACTTCAAATGACTAAACCATTTGGTAATTGAAATAATTATTATATTTTTGATAGTTTTTGAGTCTCAAATTTGTTTTGTATTAAAAATTTGCAAACGAAACTACTAAAATTATTTCAACTACCAAATAATTGAATTATCTGGAGTAATTATTGAAATAATTGTGATTGTTATTGAATTTTTAATAACGAAATAGTTGTTATTGTAATGGTAATTATATTTTTGAATATGCCAATCCTTGTAATGTTAATTGTAGCTTACATCTCTGGTTTATATGTATATACATAGATATGGGTAATCAAAATAAACTACAGTAAGCCAATCTTACTTCAATTTATCACCCATTTCGAGATTTAAGAAGACACATTTCCATGTGGATACTTATTTTGCAGGTTTTTGATTGTCCCATAGATTGGATTGACTTTCTAAAATCGCTCTAATGGTAAAAAGAGCTGTAAAGGAATGCAGATGCAGCCATTAAAAAGAAGGTCAAATCAAAATCATGTTTGAGTGAAATCACTGCTCATCATCCTTAAATTAACCACAATCAAATATTGCCTTAGTATTCCTGAAATTTCTTGATTGGTTTGATTTTCTCGAAATTTCAGTTTTACTGAGATTTTGCGCTTAGCACGCTTCAATTTAGCCATATGGCAACTGAATTTGATATTTGTTGTTGAAAATTGCATATTCCAAAATTAGTTGGCATCCAGACAAAGATGCGTTCGGTTCGCAATCGATGAATGAAATGTATTTGGCTAATGCAAGTTTAATTATTCAAAAAAAAGTTGTGTGTTTTGTGACTATTTATACCAATGCAAATATCGAACACCCATAAATCAATTGGCATTAAATTGAAAGCCATATAAAGTCATGTTTATTTGAAGCTGCCGCCGCAAAGTATGCAGTATTCGAGTATATATTTAGTGGATCTAACACTCCCACTTAGTTACATACATGAATACATGGGCACATGTATTTGCTGATATTGGGGTAAGGTAGGTACCCTTCACCTGGTATTATCAGAACAATTTTCACAAGTCTCTGTGGACATTGCAAACGTTTATGGTCGTTCAATGCGTCGACTGATTGAGGTATAAATAGTAATTTTATGATTGTTCGCACGAGCATGATCATAAAAGAAACGATTTCTTGTTTGGCTTATTATTAATTATGGTTTCAACATTGTATTTGGTATATGTGATCTAATTCTTCAAATGAAATCAAAATTAAAATGTATTCTAAGACTTGGTTAAATGATTTCCATCATTCTCTTCTCTTCTATTAAGCGCTTCTAATCCAAAAAACTATCCAATTTCCATGTGATTTGTATGATTGATACATTATATTATATTTTATGCTTTGGGGCCTTATCTTAAAGAATAATGGGAACTATACGAACTTCAATTTTAGGCATTTTAGGAATGTATTTGCATACCAAGAATAAATTGCCATGGGTTCAACACTTCTTTGGTCTAAAACTAAAGACAATCAACTGATTTTAAATGGAAATCTATGAAGCTATTGATTTAAGAGTAAACAATCTTGCTCTTGAATCTGATGAGCTCTTGATTCAATAAAGAACGTTCTCGGTTTCTGACAATGCTGTATGCTCTTGAGTCAGTTTAGCACTTGATTCAAGAACTATTCTGCTTGATTTGAGAATGATTTGACTTTGATCAAGTATTAAAGCTCTTGGATCAAAAGAAACGGTATAGAAAATGCATACTTCGATCAACAATTTGACTCTAGGATCAAGAATTTTCATTCTTAACGAACTTCTGACATCGAACATCATGATCCAAGTATAAAGTTCTCTATTTTTTTCTCTGAGTGTAGCCACATAGCCTTCCCGGCTTCCTGTCATCGCCAGAAAAACGTCAATAACAGCTCAATCCTTTTTGGATGGCTTTAGTGCTTGGGCATCCCGTTGGAACACTGCTGTGAATCCGGAAAAAAGTCAGCAGTGCACCCTTATAAAAAACACGTGCGGAACCAAAAAACACAATGAAAACCGGTTCAGTTCGGTTCAGTTCTCTGACGAGTTTTAAGACTTGAAATGGTTTACTCTAGCCAATAAAACTTATTAATTTGATAATTTGAATAGTGTCCCTAATAGTGTCGACCCTTTATATCCTTATCGATGCCTTAACGTTATAACCTTCAGGGCGCGCGCACACATGCGGCTGAAAGATGAACTGAGAGCTGAGCACGATTTATTAGAGCGTCAGCAAGCCGAAATAAACAAACATGCTTGATTGATTCTGCTGAGCTGAGCTTAAAACTGAAGTTTAAAGACCAATCCAGTGCTTTTTGTGCCCAATTGCATGCTCAGTTAGTGATTATATATCGAGATCAGCCTTAAGTTCTGCCGTCAGTTCATCTTTCAGCCGCATGTGTGCGCGCGCCCTTAAGGATGACTGGATACAAATTTAACAACATGTAATCCTGTATGTCTTCTGCAATTGCCCACCAATCTCTTATTATACCTTAAAAGTTGATAATTGATTGTCCCTTCTCTGGTAGACAATAGTTCAAATTTTCTGTAGTACTTCTTCACCTTAATTTAATCTTAGCCTGGAGAGATTTTCGAATATAAGATGAAAAGTTGGTGTGTAAGATGCATAGTACGTATTCTTTTCTAGTCGACACTCTCTGTTTTCGAAGTGCATTCCTCTAGGAACATATATAGATGAATTCTGCAAATCCGACATTATAAGTTTTGGAAATTCTTCAGAGGATTTAAGATATATTCAAACTTTTTATGGAAATTCTATTTCCAAAGTTGGCAAAAAATCACTTAAAGACAGAAATCAAAGTATTTCATAATGTTCCTTTATGAACCACTGAACCGAACCGAAACCGCGGTTCAGTTAGCTCCAAAAACAAATGAACCGAACCGGCGGTTCAGAAACTGTGTGTCCCACCGAACCGATCGAGTAATTATTTTTGAATGGTTTGCATTCCTGCTTCAGATATAGTCATTTCGTATACAAATGTTTCGGTTCTCGGACGCTGCATCTCAAGATATTCAAAACGTCGGTTATAAAAGCATTCATCCAAATCGAAAAAAGTGTATTAATCTGAAAAAAAGAAATTCTAAACATTTCCCAAATTATGTCTACTTCTTTGGGCTCTGGGCCTACGCTTGTGATTTGGTACAAAAGTAGGGCGTATTCCAACTAATGATGACTAGAATTTATGAGCACGTACTGGTGGTATTTTCATCGACTTTGATCCAATTTTTTTAATGCACATTATTATATGATTTTTGTTAGCCTACTCACCCAGCTTAATGTGACGGTTCCTCTTATCTTCTCGAAATCAATGAATATTAAATGATTCCCTCAAAATGCCAATCACTTTGGGGTATTGGATCATTGTGTCTCATCAGCTAATTTCATATTGCCGATTACCAAATACTCAGGCAGGTCTTTCATTTGATTGATTACCACTTGAACCGCAGAAATTGGTATTCTAATTAGTGGCCCATTGTCCCGGTTTTTTGTACAATTTCAATTAATTTGAGAACCCAAATAAGGCCAATTGGCTATTAATTGAATGCGACTCCCACAGAGCACTTTTAGTACTCGATACTGTGGTCGATACGAGTCATACATACATATAATTAAGCGCTCGAAGGATGGTGCTAACCGGGCTAACCACTGACCAGAAGGCGTAGCCAAATGTGACACAAAAAAGGGCTTGGCTGGGCCATGTCAACGTCAAATTGTTGGCTGAGGATAAACGAGGCTGAACCTCGACATACGACGCTTTGTCTAGGTGTGTATAAACACATAAATTTCGAGAAAACACCGAACGTTTAAGGCGGGAACGGGGCGGGGCTGGAAATATCTTAGGGAAAAGGATTTGCCATCAGAACTGGCGATTGCGTGCAGAAATTTATCATCTGGGTTCGGTACCAGAGAATAGACACATAAACGAGGAAATAAACACTGTAAGAAATACATTCATTAGATGGTTTGACTCCTCCAGAAAGATCTACATTTAACATACTTTTAGTAACTTTGGCAGTAGCCTAAGAAGCATGTCGAAAAATCCTTCAAAAAGTCGAAAACAGGTCCTATGCTGAGCTCCATCTTTCCAATAGGATGGAGAACGGGCAAAATCGGGCACAAAGTGTTAATATAAAGTTTAAATCTACACTTTCAAGAAAACTTTTAAATAAATACATTTTAGCCGAAAGTAGGCGAAAGTTAGTTTTAAGTCCACGGCGAAAATGTGTTTTGAGTAGATTTTCTCGGACTAAGGATGTATCACAAAACAATCAAACGTTGATTGTTTAGCAAGTATAACACAATTACTTAATATGATTAACATAATACACACATTTTCCTGTATTTGGCGTATTTCGCACAAATTATTTGTTAACTAACAGCCATTGTATCTTATAGCAAAGATGAGATAGCAAAGATCGGTCTTTGCAGTTCTGTTAAATGTCCACGACTGCACTTCGATAGCTCTTATTTTTGGGGTTGTTATATTTAAGGTATTATAAAGCTATTACTAAATAAAAATTGCCATGAAAAATCCAAGTGAATGCTATAAATTTGGCGATCCAGCCCAGTATGCAGAGTATACAAAGTATACACAGTTGAATAGTTCCAGCAATATATAAGAATCTATGTTAATTATTTAAATCTACGTTAAGAATACCATAAAAAAACGATCTTATCAAACTCCTGAAGCTGACAAATCATTATGTTCATTTGTGTGAATATGAACCAGGGCATCAAACCGAATTTTATCTAGTTTCCGGGTTCGATTCTGGTACCGGATAAAAAGCTGTGTTTGCTATGTTTTGTGGACAAGCCTCGTATATTTTAGAGAAAACTAAGCTTGTGCAATAGCATTTCACAGCCAAAAGGAATCAGTTCCGACTCTATAAAGTATTAGTATAAAGTAAATAGTATAAAGAGATGGTAAGCAGATACAGATTATGCTCAATTTTAGACCCACCCGCAGAATTTGGAAATATAGTCATATCTCCCACAATTACATAGATATATATAGTTTGTACCTTCTGGGCATATTTATTTACTAGTATTATTTATCGATCCGACGAATAAATGGTGAAGATCGAATGAACAATAGTCAAGTTATACACAGAGTAAATAAACAATGTAAAAGCTACATGAATATGTAGGTTTTCTACACGTTTGACAGGGATTTTCCACCCATTACGTACATGCGGCGTTTACTTTTCTCGTTTCTACATGCGGCAGGGCACGATTTGAGCCCAGAATATTGAAAAAATCGAGAGCTTAAGTTAAAGTCGGCCCTGTCCGACTTCGATATACCTGGTACTCAGGATAATTAGTGATCAATAACCTCTCATTATGTTAATTAACAGAGCTTTAACTTTAATTTGAATATTTTAATATTATGTTAGCAGACAGCGCAAGTAGCTCAGAGTAGTATGCAACGTTTTGATAACCTTTATAACTATGCCATTGTCGTACAATGCGCAGAACGTCCAAGTGACCCATGCGACACCAAGCCGAAGCTTGTTTCGAGCGAGCCTCTGGCAAAATAGCAGCAGTTATTAAGTCATAAATTATAAGAATGCATAACTTTATAAGTAGATCTTATAGCTCTAGGAAATATGTTCCATAAAACCAAATCAGGCATTTTAGCCCATACTACTATCAAGCACTAGCGCGACGTTCGTGTAGATATTCTAAACGTAGCATGCAGCATTTGAAGACCATCACGTTTATTTAAGATACCTACTAGCACCGTATAGGGAATCGTGTAAATTTACTGATTTGAGCAATAATTTTCGATAGAACTTCCATAAATGTGAAACTCGTTACTGCAAAAAAAACAAGAAAGGGCGCTGCAGTCGAGTTTCCCGACTACAAAGTACCCTGTTCATTTGTTCTCATTTATTTGTTTTTGAATTGTTGAAGATTAATATAACGGTTTTGGTAACAGCTATTAAATTGTCAACCTAAATGTAGGCAACACTTTTTTCTAGTCCTGACTAACAACTGGGGGGTGCACTTATCACCCTGATTGTACTTTTCTGAATAGATAGATATTGGGCCTAGATTGATGTATACTAAACCGCGAGGCTCTAACTTGAAAATTGTGGACCTGACGGTTTTTTAGGTCTAGGATGTGACGGTTTTTTGTGGATAAAAGGGGGACGGGGGGAATTTTCCAAATCTGAAACAAACTTGATCTGCGTACGGCATACATCTACCTTCATGCAAAAATTTGTGGCTCTATCTCTTATAGTCTCTGAGATCGACGCGTTCATACAGACTGACAGACGGACAGACGAACATGGCTTTATTGATTCGGCTGTTCATGCTGATCAAGAATATATATACTTTATGGGGTCGGAAATGTTTCCTTCTCCCTGTTACATACATTCGCACAACTTCCCTTTCCCATTTTCAATGGGAACGCGGTATAAAAACAAATTTCGCAGCATCCAAAGTTTTAACATTCTTCATTTACATTTTAACTTTCTAAATGCCACGTTTATTATTCTGTTTACTACATTACATTCTACATATGAAATATAACAGGGTCAACTACGTTGCATTTAGGACTGACATTTTTACACGCGGCATATATGTAGCTAATTTTTCATGTAAGGAAAACTTTACACTACCTAGCCCTTTGTGTAATAAATTAAAACTTTGGGAGGTACAGAGTACATTACAGACTTTCTTACATGTCCTAAGCTTAGCAGGATGCTGAATAGTTTGATATGGTTTTTGTAATCATAAATACATTTCGCTTTCAGTTTGAGACACCCTTTTGACAGAATTCAGTAGTATTTACTTATAAAATATTAAATACGACAGACATATCTGCTGGGCGATAACACTTTGTTGGCAATGTCAAGTGATAATTTGTGTGTACAAAAGTGAGAGTTATGAATTGTTATGGACATATTTTTTTTAAGTGTACCCAGCTTTGATTTGAAAACATAATCATGGTTGATAGTTTGATGGGCGAAATTCCAATGGTAATAATTTAAAGTGTCTGTTAGTAGGTCGCCTTGTGGTTATGTATGCAAGTCGATGCCATAAAAGTGCTAACTGTGGTTAAATCCCCCTTATGCCGTTTGGTACTTTGACCTTTGAAACTAAATTATCACATTTAATGCGTTATTAATTATACATACTGTTTTACTGCCACACACAACTATTTATGATTAATTGGCCTAAACAAAAGTCCCACTTATATCCTTATCTTCAATCGAAATGATTCATCTGACTCATGAGTACTTGAGCAAATCAATGCGAACTGTAGACACTTGCTGACTAATTTTTATGACAATGTTCAAGTAATTTAAATTATTACTGATTAAACATAATAATTTCGGTACTTGCTTATCTGGTAGTCGTTTTCAACGATCGGCTTGGCTATTTGGCTTGTAAAGCAGAAAATAGAACATAGCGATAGCCTGAACTGAAATGTAGATATAACACCTCCGATAAGGTAACCGGCGAAGGCGCAAGCCCTGGCAGACAGGTAGAAAATTGGATGTGTGTGTTTCGAAAGTGGTTTATCTTATCGTTTATTATCTTGTGGCAAAACTATGCTAGAATAGAGCCACTAACCACTACCACAGCCAACTGAGCGATGGCTTCTCAGCCAGCGACAATGCCTTCGGTTATTTCAAACCATTTCGCTGCTTTAGTTGTGAGTTACGTTCCATTGCGTGCGGTGTCCGTCTGCCAGTGACGCGAGCTCCATCCTGGTGGGGATTTGTCTATTAAATAAATAATACCTAAATGCCTCTGAGTTTTGCAAATTGCAAATAGGCAAAGTGCCGCAACGCGACGAGGACGAGTGTTTGCATTCAATTGTTATTAGTATTGTTTACTGAAACACTTGAGATTTGATTAGCCACCCGAGACCCGAGGGGGAGGGAATAAAGTGTGACAAAAAACAGTGTGGTAGGTTTTAAAGCAGAACACGGAATTTAAAGCTAAATATCAAGCAAAACATTTCGACCGCTCCTTTCAATAAAAGGAAGGTGTGGTATGGAAGGAACCATTTACGGGTCAATGACTTGGATGTATTAATTGGTGACATAATCCTTTTGTATTGGAAGCTAAGCAAGCATTATTTCATCCGACAATCAATCAACTTTATTTGATAAATCAAAATTAAGAAAGCTTTTGATGAATGTGATGATTGCATTTAATAGAGAAGAAGGAACCGAATATAAATAAAATCTCTGGAAATAGGGATTAAAAATGGCGCTTGGGACTAGCTTTAAGGTTTTTGAATGACCTACATTTTTTATGAATTTTTTCCCAAGTCAGCGGTCAGAAATTTTGGAATTTTTTAACGGCCTTAAAAAATTAAAGTGGATAAAGTAATGATTCGGTATGTTAAAGACGCTAAGAATTGAAATAAGTCAGTCAAAGTTATGGAGACTTATGCAGAAAGGTTTCCCATCCAGCAAAACTGGTTCGACGACCACTCAGTCTTGGAAGCCGAAAAGGGGGCGAAAACTTTTAAGCAATAATGTTGAGATCAATGTCAATGTGTATCCGCTTTATATACTAAGTAAATCCTATCTAACAAATAGCTAAATTGGCACCAAAAATGATTCAGCGGGGCAATAAAATGTGCTCCAAGGTTCCAACCAAAGCCTGGATTCGATGATCTTAAAAACCAGTCCGCCGACTGAAACTTAAAGAAACTTAGGAGTTTTACACTCCTTCTTCGAAATTGACAGTTTGTCCAAACCAAAATCGATAAAATAACACAGAGCCTCAAAGTTTTTTCAAGTTTTTCCATTGAAGGGGCGATGTTGATTCTAGTTGCTTTTCGTGGTTTTCTAAGATAATTTGCTAATTTAACCTTTAAGTTGCAATAATACAAATTCAAAAGTTATCCCTAACAGTTTCATGATTTTTTCAAACGAAGATACAGTACAATTTGATTCTAAATGCTTGTCGTGGACTAACAAGAATATGTGTTCCGAAATAAGTTGGTAATTTAAGCTTTTAGTTGCTAAAATACTAATTTGTAAAGTTGAAATTTCCATACTCCTTCCATAACTTCTGTTCTTCTTCTTCTTCTTTATAGCGAATCTCAAGCTAAAAAATAATCCTTATAATAAAGAAAATTCGTAATATAGAAATGTTTGAATATTGATCGAAATTGCAGCGGTCTGGAAATTAATTCATAATAGAGAAAACTTCGTTCTAAAGAAGTTCGCAATAGAGAAGCTCGACTAGACAGCTAAACAGCGTATTTATCGATAACAGTAGAAACTATGGTTGAGAAAGCGAAATGACCTAACCGCTGGTCATCTCTTGACAGGTGTTTAGCTAACCGGAACTTTTGATATATAGGGCCGTGGTCAATTAAATTTTAGCAATTGCAATTACCGTAGCACCAAAGTGTGCTGTATATTTTTAAAGCATTAGCTGACTTTAACAGCTGCTGTCACTGTGGGAAAATTTCCTGAAGCGCCATGTTTCTTAGAATTCAACACAAATGACTAGTCCAATGTACTGTTATTAGCACTGCATACATTTGGGCTGTAGACAATTTTTTCACTGGCATATTAAAAAAGGTCCTAGAATTGTTTTGGAATTCATATTTTGATAGCTAAGAAATTCTTTTTTACGATAATATTTAAGAAAGTCATAGGAAAAGTATTGGTTCCCCACAAAACGCGCCTAAAATGTGTAAAACTTGGCATTTTAAGCCACTTTAAGCACAAATGGCCAAAAATTCAGATGTGATAAACTATTCCCCTATACGGATACGTGCCACAACTTCTACAAATTGTAACAGTTGGCAACAAAATTTGAATTTTTGTTTAGTATATTGAAGGATTGTTGATAATTCTAGATGATTTTCGTGTGCTGAACACGAAGATGTTTCGTGGGTGAGCTTAAAGTTTGCTCACAGTGACTATTTTTACCCTATTTAGGGTTTTATTTTTACGAACAGGGCTATATCGACTCTTCTATTGATGCTAATCGAGAATATATATATTTTATAGGAGATGCTTAACACAAACTTAACATATTATGTGTACCATTTGTACAGAGTATAAAAATGGTAGAAATGTTTGGAATGGTTAATTTTGAAGTTAAAAAATAGAACACTATAATAATTTCTAAGGGAGAGTCCAAACCAATGTAGAGACTTCAAACAATATGATCCTAAAAAGGGTCCAAAAACATACTTAAAGCTCAAAATATTAAGAATCAAGGCAAAAATGATCTAGCACCATTAACAACCCCGTTCAATATACTGGACCTTGTGGCCTGGTTTAATTAATAATACTAGAAACAAACTATCAAAATTAATTATATATCTGGTGAATTTTGCTTGTAACGATGTATTTACCGATAAGATATCCACATGACTCATGTACCATACACATTGACACTCCCCGCTGACCAGTTCATAGAAAGGAAATATCAAAACAGGCCTACCCTAAAACCCCAATAGATAAAAAGAAATCAGGCAAATACGATAAACTAGCAAGTTTCCAATAGGAGGACGTTTGTAGGTAAACACAAATATGGGTAACACTGTTTGACGAGCGCCTCGTAAATCTTATAGAGAGATAACATAATAAAATATACAGTGACGTTGTAAAAGTCAATGAGTCACCGACAGCAAATGCCTTTTTTTTGTTTAGTAAGCGCTTATTTGCTTATCAGCATTTGTACTATGTGTGTTTTAAGAGGGGGCTTAACAGCGCGGCGGACTTTGACAAACGAGCGACGATCCGTTCTATTAAAGGCGGTATCAGGTGCTCTGATATGTAATGTTTTGGTATACGTTCAATTTGGCGCGTATGCCCCCAGCTCGGTTCAAAAGAATGGGAAACTATTGTATCATCTCCGATGGGAAGCAACATCTGTCGCTGTTGAGGAATGCCAAGTGCACGTATATGTATGTATGTATGCAAATGGGGCACACGTCTAAATTATTGACCTGCATACCACAAGAGACCAATCATCGATATGCACTTATCATATGTGCACATACTTGTGTATATAATGGGAACGGTTACCTAATTGCACTATAGTGCATAGTTAAGAGGTGGTACGGTCTATTAAACGTAATTACGCCAATTAATCACATATTTATCAAATCAGGAATATGGACTAAACATTCCAGAGATATGATGACTGAATTTATGGAGCTATTTCAAGGCTGATTTCATCAGCAGACTTAGCTTTTTTTCAAAAATATCTTTATCTATCACGTTAATGAAATAATCTATGTCGAACCGTTTTTATTCATGAGTTTTGGTTTGGCTTAAGAGCTGCAATAAGAGGGGGTTCATTTTAGTCACGGGTTCAGGTCAAGAAATCACGAACTCTTGTAGCCTGTTAGTATAATGGTGTTTATATGTACCTTAATACGGTATATATGGTCTTCTCTTAAACTTGATGGCCAAAACTAAAGGTATCAAGCAAAATAATGACGAAGAATACTTTTCCCCAACCTGACCAATGAAAATCTCACATTAAACAAACCAATTTAGCTCTTACAGCCCACTGTGCAAAGAGTGAACAATCTTTTGGACTTTACAGCTAAGCGCAGAGCACTACGAACAGCGCTTAACTTTGGAGATGCTTCAGATCATAAAATAGACTCAGACACACTAGACTAAACTTCAAAACAGACAGAAACCAAAACTAAATTCAGTTTCAAGCTCCACAGCTGGTTAATTGGACGCTGTGCAACTAAATCTGAAATAAATAAGTGATTATTTTAATCTACATCAGTGCTCTCTAACTTTTACAACTAGCACAGCTAATTTCCGTTTAAATTTGGTCAAAGTAGAATACGTTTATTAGAAAGTAGTTAATATATTTGTAAGGGAATTAATTCTGACAGATTTAGTGTTCACATGAAACTTTCGAGATAGTATTTAGCAACACTCAAAGAGCTTTGAAGAGCTTAAATTGTTTTTAATTACAATGACTCTATTGAACCCAGATCTGCCAATAACACTGGGCAACAAAATTAGACATTTTTTTAGTATTTTGAAAGGATGTTGGTTTTTATAGGATTTTCGTGTGCTGAACACGAAACGCCGTAGGGTATGTGCCAGCGTCTTGTTGAAACCACAAGTCAAGCAAGTCGAATTCTACCAATTCTACAATTTTGGTCAGATAAAAGTCTGTAATCATCTCACGGTACTTTCCTCCATAAACTGTAACTTGGCGTTCTTTTTTATTTTTGGAAAAGTGCTGCACAAAACAGTACACTATTCAGGGTACATTGGCAGCTCTTGAACTGCCTCTGGCTGATCTTCAAATCAAATTCGGAAATTCTGTTTGTTGACGAACCCATTGAGTCAAAAATTAGCTTCGTCGCTGAATACAATTTCTCAATAAAAGCCTATGTCTCTCAGACCGCAAATTTCAATAGTAAAGCACAATAATTTGCAAGCTTTCTTCGTTTCTTAGTCAATTTATGGTGAATAGGCAAACTTTACTGATCATTTTTTTCAAGAGGGAACTGAATCACGAGTGAAGTGATTAAAAAATTCCACTGAAAATGCCATAAACCTTTTCTAGTTTTAGAAAATTTGCTAATTATAGACTTTCTTAAGTTAGTTTTTTGAATCATCGAGTAAAGCAATTTAATTTTCTTAAGAAAAGTAAGCAGGTTCAAGCGCACATAAATTGTTCAGCGAAGAACTTGTAAATGTCGCTTACGGTATGCTTAGTTGGCAATTTGGTATAGGGATATCGGAAAATTTTGAGTATTAAGAGGACTCTTATTTTTAAATTCCAATATTTTTCAATTAAAACAAACCAGTTTTTTTAACTAAGTCTATTTTTCAGCCATCACTTTTCTCCGGTATCGAGCAAGTCTAGCAAAATAGAAATCTTATAAATACGAAGTTTGGAGACGTTGCCATTTAAAAATCGAAAAAAGCAAAGCTAACTTCGTTTCGTGTCGTAGTTTTAGTACACTTGAAACAAATTATTCCCATCGAAGCTACAAGAAGCTATCATCCAATCCGCACTGACAAAGCTTAATCGACCCAACTCGTCATGCTGATCAAGAATATATATACTTTATGTGATCGGAGATGATTCCTTCCACCTATTTGCGTTCCAAACTTCTGGACAAAATTATAATACAATTTTCAAGTGTATAAAAAAATTTTATTCACTGGAACTAGGTTTGCACTGATCCTTTAGTGACTAACATCATTAATCATAGACGAAAACAGTGACTATATTGTGTCCGATTTTTAGAAGGGTTCTTGGTAAGCAAGCACAATGGAAACTTAAATTAGCAGGCATCCCTAAAAGAACGTAGGATTAGGAGTAGTCCCGAACAACTTCCAACATTTTTAAATAGTTCAAAAGAATGCTATGACTTAATATTGTAATATCTGCGCATAAAAAAACCGTAGAACTATTTGGGATCATTAATTTTAAAGCCAAGAAGTTGTTTGATATAAAAAAATATATGGCATGTTGACCACATTTTCACCACTTCTGAAGGTTCTCTCTAATAATGTTTTGGCAACACTAATATGTGTATCGGTGGATGAACGAAATTAATTTTCGAAAATAGATCGATTTGTAAAGGATATGTCCTAAATATATTCTTAATCATTCAGCGGAGCTACAAAATCATCCAACTGATCATAATTTTTCATATCCTTTGGATGTTTATTAGCTCTGTTGGATGATTAAATGGATATTTAAGACATATCTCTGCCAAATTGTTACCGGAAGTCATCCAATGGATATTTTTTACTATCCTTTTTTTTCTCTGTGTAGTTTATATTTTTTTGCAAATTGCAACATTGCAATTCCAAGTCAGATAATTTCTCGCACCCTCTTGTTTTTAATATATTGAGCATGAATCTGTTTTTGAAGATGGTCCATCACATCTAGATTTATAGTAAAAAATGTCCATTTGAAACCTTTTAATTCTCATTGTTACTATCGTAAAGTATTACTTCTTAGCTTTAGGATAAACTATTACAACCATTCTCCGATTTTCTTAAGAGAAGATACACCATTCGGAATATGTGCTCAGAAATATGCTATGCAAATTCACCATACTCTAGTTATCTAGAATCTCCACTTAACTATGAATATACTGAACCTTGTGGTCTAATATAATTGTCCAGTACATAAATTTGACCCGTACAAGTACAAGTTTCCATCCTCAGACCCTAGAGTAGTGCCCATTACGAATTTCAGTTCCACAAGAAAATAATCAAATAAACGGATTCATTGAATATTTATGAACTTTTACATAATTCGCTCTAAGCGGAATTGGTTAAATGAAATATTTACAATGTTAACGATATAATCCGACCTCCACATGTCGTGTCCGTATGCGGTTCACGTGCAAAGAACAACAAAAAAAAAACAACACACAAGTTCAATTAATGAAGTTAAGCATCTCTCACCCAATAAAAAATAACAGAAATGATGAATTTCATGCAGTTGCATTTTTTCGCTTTACAGATATACCTCGTACAGTAGTTGCCCAACTGAGGCTCAGTGAAATGGATAACCTGCCCGAAGAAACGGAATCCAGTGATAAATTCATTGTTAAATATCGTCAACAGTATTATGATCTGTCCCGGTTTGTGCATAAGCATCCGGGTGGCATTAATACCCTCAAGGGACTAAATCAGGATATGACAGCACGATTTATGAAGGCACCACCACATTCCGATGCAGCCATGTATCTGATGCAGGAATATAAAGTTAATCCTCAGGAGTATCAGCGCCAAAATGGCAGGCGGCAGAAGAAACGACAAGAGGCTCAGGCGGCTGAGAATGAAGGCGTTGAACTGTTAAAGGATAAGGAGGATAAAAACAACAATCATTTGGACGAGAGTATGGAGGTGAGTGGCCAACTATTTAATTGCTTTGATCCGTTGCTGGACATGTCAAATTAACATAAAATAAACTGTATGACTAGTTTTCAGTTCTCTCAACAGTCAATTGAATTTGCGGAAATCTGAGAGCGATCCGCGTTACTCGGCCGCAACATAAACCTTGAGTTTGGCATAGAGTCGAATTTGATCCTCAACGATGGTCAGCTCCTTGTCAATTTCAGCCTTGCGCTTGCGCACACGCAATGTCTGGGTGGACATGGGCATGTGGTTGAGCTCATTGACCAGGGTTTCATAGTCTGCAAGTTAGAAATGTAATTATTTCCTTTGAGTCACAAGCTTCACTTACGTTTCTGTGCGCTTTTAAGAGTGCTAAGACGCGCCTCTTCGCTGAGTAAGACATGGCCAGGTGGACAGTCTGGATCACGTGCCTCCAAACGCTCTTTGGCCTCGGCCTTCTCACGTTTTTCTTTCTCCAAATAGCGCGGCAGACGCACTTCATCGCGTGCTAGAAAATAATTGCATGAAATTGTGGTAAGATAACCATCTTAATCATCAAACTTACAACCAAGTTTGTGTTCACGACGTTTGGATTTGGTAGAAGTGGTACTCAAATTTGAGGCTATGGTGAAGCGACTACGGGCACTGAGTAGGGCCTCTTCCTCTTCGGCTTGACCCAACTCTGGCAGGGGCATTGTTTCTAGCTCGTCCATGTTGAACTGATGATGCTTGCCGTAGTTGGAACGGCCCGACAGGGGCAGCTGTTCACACGGCTCATCTTCGTCCTGATATTGGCTGTAGCTCAACATAGAACGACCATCTATGCTGCATCTGTAAGGCATTTAAATATGGGATTAGCGTGGAGTAGAGGCTTAAGTAGAAATACCCACTTCTTCAAGGCACTTGCAAGGTAGAGCTCATCTGTTATGTCCTCTGTCTGAACGCCTATACTGGCAGAGTTGCGCTGACTTCTACATGACGGGCAACGTTCCGATTCCTGGTCATCGTTGTACACAGCTTGCTGGCGTCCACCCAAGCCATCGAAACGTTCGCCTGTCTCGGGCACGGCCACATTCGCCAAATGTTGCTGCGAACGGGAATGCGCGTTGCTACCCACCTCCAGTTGGCTCTTTTGTTTAGTCAGTTTTTCTACTCTGACTGATTCGCGTACTTCCGAAGCTGTGCGACGCAGCGGTGGCATCCATTTCGGACGCACTGGCTCTTTGGCGGCCAACTTCTCTGCGGCCACCTTTTCCAACGAACGCAAGCTCACTTTGTTTTCCTTAAGGAAGTTGCGACCCTGTGTGACTCCTAGGGGGGAAACAACCAAAACAAATTAGTTAAATGGTTGGCAAGGAAAAGGAATGTCCGAGAAGGGGAGGGGCCAATTGTTTGCCAAATAAACTTACGCGGTACCGAAAACATGCCTTTCAATGTGGGAATCGGCCGCACTGTGGTGTTTGACATGGTTCTGTTCAATGGGAGCCTAAACTCCAGTATTTAAATATAATTTGTTATTAATTTTCTGAATTTCCAAATCTATTTGGGTTCCTGACGTGTAGAGAAGCGGAACATTTTCAAATGAGTTTATTGCCTATCGACTAGAGATGAGCCAAAGTAAGCAAGTTACTTGCTTGGCTAGAGATGTGCAAGTGAATGCATCACTTAGAGATGTGAACGTTCATGCACGATCACGGAATCGTTGATTATGAAATATTTTATGATAAAGAATTCAGTTGGTAGTTTCAAGAGACGCTATATTTAAGGTGAATTGGATTATTTTCTTTTAAGTCGGCGCTGAGGCCAAGCAGAGTAGCTAAGTTGCTGGGAACCTAGCTGAGCTGACTTTTTATTAGGAATGAATGAAAAAGTTTAGAAAAATGAACAAGAACTAGGCAAACGAGATCGGCTTGTTCTTTGGGCTGTTCAAGTATATAATTTTAGCATTTAGCATATTATTACCCATTAATTTTTTAACATAAAATCTAAAGAATATTTAAATATTAATTCTCTATTTTCTTTCAAAATTCGCAGCATTTGGTTGATTGGTCCAAGGCCATGCTGCCACAAATAGCGCACATTACCAGGCACTACGATGAATGGGTTCACAAGCCGGTGGACCGACAATTACGTTTGTTTGGTCCATCTTATTTGGAAATGTGCACCAAAACGCCTTGGTGGCTAGTTCCACTATTTTGGATACCCGTCATTTTATACAGTGCCTGGCATGAATTTTCCACTAGCTGGCCTGACAAAAATCAGGTATGTAAAAAAATTGGGTCTTCCATTTATTAACCCTTCTATTCTATTGTAGGTGCTTTTGCTGTCACTTCATTTTCTGTTTGGTATACTTCTATGGACCTTCTTGGAGTACACCTTGCATCGTTGGGTGTTTCATGTGAAACTGACTAGCCAAAGTGGAGCCTGGTTGTGCACAGTTCACTTTCTAATTCATGGACTGCATCACAAAGTTCCCTTTGATCCGATGCGATTGGTGTTTCCACCCTTGCCGGGAGCATTGTTAGCGACTGTTATTTATACACCAATTAGTTATATTATGTACCATCCACGTATAATATTGTCGGGAGCACTTTTGGGCTATCTATGCTATGATATGATGCATTATTATTTGCACTATGGTAATCCTGCCTTTAGACATATGGTGCACATGAAACGATACCATTATCAGCATCATTTTTCCCATCAAGACTTGGGCTATGGAATTAGTAGTCCACTGTGGGATGTGGTATTTAAAACCCGTATACATTTGCGTAAATTAAAATACCAATTGCGCTGGTCGTAGTCATTTTACTTTTAGCAATAGTTGCTGTACAAGAACAAAATTTACTAAATAAGTTTAAAAGTATAAGCTGAACATTGGTTATGTGAAAATAAATGAAAAAAGTTAGGTACAGGTAATATCGGAGAGAGCATAAAGTGAAAATGTGTACTCGTATTTTGGTAACTTAAAGCTGTAATTTAAAATTTTTATTATTATTTGATTATATTTTTTAGTATTTAATAGTTTTAAATGCTGCTATCGCTGATCTCCAAAAGCTCCTTTCCAAAAATGCACCTTCCGGTGACCACGATATCTTTGGATTTGATCGTTATCAAATTAATGAACCCAGCGGACTTCGTAAAAGTAATGCATAATCCAGGGAGCGTAGCTGTTATACAATAAAAATTATTTTTAATTTTAAAAGCAAAAAACTTACTTTCAATTTATATTTTTAACGTTTTATTTAAAAATTTAAATATACAAATTATTATGCAATTTTTTAAATCCCAATTTATTAAAATTTAAAAAAATATTATTTATAAAAAAAAATAAAATTTGTATTTAAAAATTAAAATATATAAATGGAAAGTAATTTTATTGATAAAAAATGGAAATAAGAATGTTTCCCGGTTTTAAATGACCGGCTCAAAAGGATGTATTCTGGTACTTCCCCCTTTCATATAGGACCCATCGTTAAAAAAAATTTGTAATTTAAAAAAAAAAACTTAATAGTGAGAAAACCTTCCATTAAACTCTTAAAATATACTTAAGATGCTGTTTGGTGGAATTTAAGACTGATTGGTCCAGCCGTTTCCGAGATTGGTCTTGGTCTCCGAATTTAAACCAACAGTGCTAAGAACAAGGCGCTTAAAATTTAAAAAGCGCTTAGATTCGTCTAAACAATAAATAAAACAATTGATTTTTTAAACTCTAGCTTATAAAACCCCCTAAGGGAATTCGTCTTATTAAGGAAGCACAATAGCTAACTGTGGATTTTCTCCTTGTGACTTCTTGCAAAGGCGTAGTCATCCATCCATATCGGATGCAGTTTTTTTAATTATTATTCTGGCCATGCTGAACCTACCTATTTAGAAAGTCGTTGGCTGGTTTTTATTTGTACTATAATTAATATTTTTCAGTTTTCCTCCAAAACTAAATTCAAATGGAGGAAACTTTATACTCAAGAAAAAAACATCGCTAAAACAGCTATCGATAGCAACAAAACCAGCGGCTATCAGCTGTCTGTCAACTAGGTGGCAACGCTTAGCGAAAGTTTAGTTTCTATTTTTTTATTCTTATTTGGATTGTGATTAATTAAAATGCTCAATGCCAAAATTGGAAAAGTAGGCAAAGTCCTGGTCTGTGGCATGAAAGGTGTTGGCAAGACCGCACTAATCGAGCAGTTAGTGTATGGCAATATAAATCCCGAAACGGTAAGTTCCATGAAAAACTAGTTCTGCGACTGTTTTGCTAACTGGTTTCACAGGAGCTCCACCCCACCATCGAGGACATCTATGTGGCCAGTGTGGACACAGGACGCGGCGGTGCCCGTGATACTTTACGAATCTATGACACAGCCGGCTTGCAGGGAGACAGGGCCCAACTGCCCCGCCACTATTTGCAGTTCCCGGACGCCTTTGTTTTGGTTTACGATCCCATAGATACACGCAGCTTAGATATGTTGGGTGAAATCAAAATGGATATTGATAAGCATAAGGAGAAGAAAGAAATACCTGTTATTGTACTGGCCAATGTAAGGGCACGCGGCCAAAGGAAGGATATAGCATCGGCCACTACACCTAATCCGGTGGAGCAGATTATGGACAGGGCGAATATCTGGTGCCAGCGCGAGCGCATTAAACACTATACAGTGAACGCCATGGAGAGGCCTTCATTGTATGAACCGTTTACGGCACTTAGTGCTCGTCTACATCCAGCGCAGGTGAAGAGCACTTTCCCACAACTGCGGCAGGTTATGCAGAATCGACAAAAAAGCGAAGCATAGTAGGCTAAATTGTGACTAATTGAGTATATTATTGATGTAGACTAATTTATTAATTGCCTTAGTATTTTAGATTTAGGGTCAGTTCAAGTCCTGACAGTTCTGTACTTAATTATTTAATAATCTAACGATCTAATCGAACAGAGAAATAGCAAAGGTGACATCGACTTCACATTAATTTCAATATTTAAAACAAATGACTCTTAAAATTTTACCATGAATCTACAATTTAAGATGTACCACTCCTGAAACCATAAGCAATATCCTTGTATTAACTTAACTTAACCATATACAGTCCAAGTCAAACTTCTGATTTAACTGTACCAGAGGCTCTCAATCGTAACGTTAATCAATTAAGTTATAGAATTAACAGCTTGGTATAGGTTAAGTGTATTAATGGTGACAGTTTTACAATTCTAGGACACTTTGCTACAGTATGACATTCACTTATCCATAATGAGTACACAGTTTGAGATGCTCTTTTAGTTTAATTTATAGTTTAAGATATTAGATGTCTATAAGTTCTTGCTACCTTAACACCGAAGACCAACCGATATTATTTTTTAACTCAATAACTGTTTTTTATGTCAAAGAAAATTGTTTTGTTTTCTTTTGCCTAATAAAAATAATTTAGTATAGGTCTGTATGGAGCACCCACGGAATTTCAATTTCATCATAATAACTTACATATTTAGAAACACTTTCGAACAGCTCATGAGCATGGAAGCAAAGCCAATTTGTTTCCATTTCCACTGCGAACTGAACTCTATCTAATAACTTATAAGTTTGACAGTTTTCAATTTGAGTTACCCAAAAATCTTCGAAAAATCGTTCTTTTATGCTAAAGTGTAAATAAGCAAAGCTGAGCTCCTGCTGGTGGAAACCACTTGAGATGATTGGGTGCTATCGCATGTACCCCTTTCATCAGACCAACTTTTTTTTATTTTATCATTTTCATTGTCAAGAGCAGCGTTAAGATATTACATGTTAATTATATATTATTAGGGTTTAGTCTTGGTGGACAAATCCAAGACTAACTAAAGGATTGAAAATTATTGTCCAGTGCTAGGCGCTTATCAGCACGTAGGGCAATGAATGGTGATGTTACTTAAAATTAAATCTTCTAAATAGTTGCAATGTGTCAGATGAACTAAGATTTTGCTCTGTTATATGTAGGTTTATCTAACAGATAGGTCATATGTAGAAGATGAGAAATTGGCCCTAAGAGGATAAAATTATACATGTCAGATGTAGATTTTCGCTTCAGGAAAACCCACTATTCGGTTAAAAATCTGCATTACAATCAATTTTGTGTGGCTTTTTAACTAACCTATTAAACAGAAAAAAAAGAGAAAACGGATGATATAAAAGGGTAAGTGAAGGAAGAGACGGGCCAGTTGAGCCAACACATTTGGGGGTCAAAATTTATTATGGTCTTATATTATAGTCCAACTCATTTGGATCTAGGGTTAATTGTTTTCTTTGATAGAAGATGAGATTGCCCTCCAAATTGTGAGTAATTCCTAATTCATTAAGGTTATCTATGTGGTTGTTCGTCAGATGGTGGACAGCGTATTGGCTTAGCGCTCTTCTTTAAGCCACAGCATCTGCGATTAGCTGATTTGGGCTATTGCTTTTGTTACCTATGAACTTAAGTTTTATTTGATATACTAGTGTATCTACACGTTTGGTGTTCGTGTTAGCATACAGATCCCTATTTAGAATATTAAGAAGCGTGAGAGGGTCTCTAGCTCTTTGGTCCAACGCTTGACGGATGACCCGCCTCTCAAAGAGACGTAGGTCTTCTATCTGCCTGGTGCAAACGCTTGTCCCCCTTCTATTAGACCAATGCACATGACATACGTTGCCTTACAACCAATTAAAAATAGATAAGTTAGATCTAAGCACACATATCTATACATATATATAAAATTGAAAGTATGTTTGTATGTTTGTTCCTTATGGACGTCTAAACCGCTGAACCGATCTTCACAAATTTTTCACAGTATGTTCATGTCGATCAGGAAATTGTCATAGGCTATGTCTCATGTCTGTGACTTGGTCCAAAAACCGCGAAATTTGCAAAATTCAACCGTTCATCCGATTGAAACATTGGGGATTGGTTAAACGCTTGCCGGTTAAGGTTTCTAAGTTGACGTAATAGGGGGAAAATGGACCAAAAACCGCGAAATTTGCAAAAAATTATACCGATCATCCGATTGCGATGAAATTTTACGGAATGGTTGGACGCTTGCAAGCGAAAAGTTCTACGGTCCAAAAATCCGCAAAAATTTCTAAAATAATCATATGAATATATATGAAAGCGCTTAAAGCTTAGATTAATACCCAGCAGCGGGTAAATGGATGATGCAGATTGAACGGCTGAATTTTGATATTTTTCATTTGAGCTTATATTATTATGAAGATTTCATAGACGGCAATTGTAGACTGGTTAATAGGAGGTGTATACCAAACTTTCAAAAAAGCCGCGAAATTAGCAAAGTTACAGTTAAAACTTTCATTTTCTCACAATGCAAAGGACCCGGGTATTCAGCTAGTTTTGAATAAAAGAAGGATGTGCAAACCCATAGGTTTTTTTTTTATCTCCGGAACGCTGGTTCGACCCAATGAAGAAGGTTTTGGCTCGAACCTTGGTTCGGTTCATGCTGGACACAATATTAATATAAAACAAAGAAAGAAATTTATATAGATAAATTTAGATAAATTTTAGAAGTTATTTTAATCCTAAGTGATCTAATAATCGCTTTAGAACCAAATACTACTCAAATCGTATAGAAATCGGGCTGTTTTTGGTTAAAAAACGGTTTGTGGAACACATTAATATATTGATTATTCAAAAATTAAGTAAGATACAATTTTGTAGTTTTTGTTAAAAAATATTTCCCATGTGAATCATTGAAAAAGCTTTGGAGTCACGGAACTTAAAAATCACAGGCTACTATAGATGGGGATATTGTAAGTAGTTCTGAATGCTATTCTCGTTTAATTTAAATTCACTTTGCTGCCGTTTTTAAGACTCAGCCGCTCAAAATCAACCAGATAACAGATGGAATCGCTAGACAGAAGGTCAAATTGTCTGATGTCCACCATTTTTGTTGAGCCGAACCGATATTTTTGGTGCAGAACAGGTTCGGCTTTTAATTTTTACAGATCGGTTCAAAGTTCGGTTCGCGGTAAAATATTCGGCATTCCGGGTTCGAACCTGTTCGGTTCAAAACCGTTTGGCAGCCCTGGTTCAAATCAAATCTGCTCACTAAATGTGTATATATTCTGTACGAAAGCTAAAGGTTCAGTTGCTTATTGTATAAAACATTTATTTTTTTAGCTTTTCTAAGCTGATTTTTTAAAAATAGATTACTGAAATGCCAAATTTTTGTTTGGAAATTCTTTGGCCAAATATTTCGGATTCCAAAAAGCTTTTAAGCAAAAGCTAATAATTTTCGAGTCATTTAGTTTAAAATTGCTAACAATTTGATCTACTTTTTACTTATTTGAGACATGCTCTGATGCTCGTAGTTTCCCTTACCTTACAGGATCTTATAATTTAACATTTCCAAACCCAATCTTCTAGCCCCTTTTCTGCTAAGCCGCTGTATGTTTTAATTGACAAATATCTCCTCGTCTTGTATAGATTACTCTGAAATTACTAAGTTCTGGTGAATTCCAACCCATTCGTCTATTAAACCTAATCATTATTCACAACACTCTCTGGCAATCGCATTTGTTAATCGCCCCAAAATTTCAATGAAATCTGTGAAGACTCATCACTCTTTGATTCAGTCAGTTGCCTTTCTGCCCTTGTGCAATATGCTTGAGCAGACTTTAATCTTGATTTGCTCTCTGAGCTTGGTATTGGGCTTGGGCATTACAGTTCCGGGCACTAATTGGTGTGGTCCCGGAAATATTGCCGAGAGCTATGATGACTTGGGTGCGGAACGAGAATTGGATACGTGTTGTCGGGCGCATGATAATTGTGAGGAAAAGATTTCACGCCGGCAAACAAACTATGGACTGACCAATGAGGGACTGTTTCCCATGTGAGTGGAAAGCACTGGAAATGTGAACAAATGTTTGAATTCTGCTCCTCTTTTTTTGGTGCAGTTTTTCCTGTGCCTGCGAGGCTGCCTTTCGCAACTGTCTGACTGCATTGCATAGCGTGGAGTCTGCGTCCTTGGGTCGCATTTATTTCAGCAGCACTGAAAGCTGTTTGGGCTTTGGTTATCCCATAGTGGGTTGCCAGGAGCATCAGTGGGACATTACCTTTCAGAAGCGCTGCTTGAAGTATAGCGAGGATAAGACACAATCCAAACGCTGGCAGTTCTATGATCTGGCTTTCTACACACACATCAGCGAAAGTGAAGAGACTGAAGATTCCAGTGAGACGTAATTGTATGGCGATAAGGTTATTGATCAGCAACAGAAATATATACATATACATTTATATACAAAAACCCAAAGGCGCTTTATAAATTTGACGAAAGTTACGGACTGGAAAATCTTTCACTTGTACGTGAACTTAATTAAACAGGTGTCGCACCTTGATTGAGTTTCAAAGTCCTCCCCTTAAGGTACGCCTCTGCTTACCCACTGCCAGCTTATCAACTCACATAGCTCGAACTGCCCTCAACCTAGACTCAGTCTCGTTCCTTCACTCAAAGCTTCAACATGTGGCTAGGCACTCTGATTTATTGCTGTTTACTTTCCTTCTGTCTGGCCTCCACCTTTGGGGATGAGGCCATTTTCGAGGACGAAGACATCTACAATCAGGCCTTGCCACCTGTGCCACACACCGGCATCACAGGTAAAAGCTGGCATAATTTGCTAAGACATTTATCTTAACATGGCTCCACCACTTAGCACCGGGTACCAAGTGGTGTGGTCCCGGCAATACGGCCAAGAACTATGAGGACTTGGGACGAGAGCGTGAAACGGATAAATGTTGCCGTGCTCATGATCATTGTGAGGAGATTATAGAGTCGCGTAGTACTCTGCATGATCTGCCCACCAATACGGATTGGTTTCCCATGTGAGTTTACTGATTTTTCTACTCTTTGGGGAAAAATCAATAATGGAATTATACTTTTTTGCAGCTTGAAGTGCACCTGCGAACAGCAGTTTTTGAATTGCCTGCAGACGGTTAATACGCTAACCTCCAATACTTTGGGTCGTCTCTACTATGGCACCAGGAGTAAATGCTTTGCCTTGGGTTATCCCACCACGGGTTGTAAACAGTATCAGGAGGGCACTTTGCGCAGGCGTTGCATACGTTACAATGTGAATAAGACGGCCGCCAAACAGTGGCAGTTCTATGACATGCCCTTCTATACCAGAGCCTGACCCTTTGCAGCAACTGGAAATGAAGATTTGTAGCGGGAAATATAAAAAAAAACTTTTGGTATATGTGGAATTTTAAGTTAACCCGAAAATATATTGATTTGCATTAAAACCAAGGACAGTAGGTTATATTCAAGGGTACGAAAACCTTTATAGATTGCTGGAACACCCCAGATTATGAAATTAGTTATAAACCAGGCATGCAAACCAGTTCTAAACTGAATTTTCACTTTGAAAATGCTGAGTTCTCTATTCTCTATTCGGTTCAGTTCAGTTTTAAGATATCTTCGATAAATTTCTGCCACTTTGACCATAATTCCATTATCCCACTCCTACAGAAACCCTGGTCCTTATGATCAAAAAACTGTAGCAACCGATTTTCGCAAACCTTTCTTAAAGCCAATTTTTCACCAGCAAAATCGTTCGCCACAGACAGGAACAGTTAGTAATCATTTGGTGCTAAGTCCGGACTATATGGTGGATGCATAAGAACCCCAAAACCGAGCTCCCGGAGCTTGTGACTAGTAACTAGAGTGTCTTCTACTCTACTTCTACTCTTCTATTGGCCAGAGCTGGCGATTGTTTCCTTCACACGGTCTAACTGTCGACAGTACGCGATCAAATTAACAGTTTGGCCGTAGGGGAGCAGCTCGTAGAAGATGTTTCCCTGCCAACCCTTCCAAACAAAGAGCAAACCCTTACCGCGACCGATTGCATTCGACCACCACCGTTTTCGCTTGATGTTGTTGTAAGTGATCTATTTTTTATCACCAGTTATCATCGATGGTACGATTTTGTTGAGATTCACAGAGAAAAATTCGGTCCATGAGATTTTTTCCTGGTAACTCGTGTGGCACCCATATATCGAGGCCAAACGCTCAGCTCCTGTGCAGTCCAAAAAGTGCTTACATGACGGTCGGCTTTAACGATTTTATCAACTTTTTTTGACAATTGGTTTATTTTTAACCTCAGAATTACCGGAACCAAAAGACGAAACCAAAATGGCGTATGGTTGTCTGTTACTGTATCAGGACCATAAACAGTGTTCACATTTTCCGCCAAAACAAATAATATGTGGCGCATTTTCTCTTTTTGCAAGGGTTTATTTTTCTCAAATCTTCTCTTCATTCATTCAACGACATCAGTTGTGAATCAATGAAACAAAAACTAAGCCAGATGCAGAGTACTAAAGCCATCTAAACACAAGTAAGGGCGCTGCAGTCAAGTGCCCCGAGTACAAAATACCCTGTTCATGTGTTTCCATTGTTATTTTTTGAATTTAAATGTAACCGGTTTTTGTAATAGCTATTAAAGGGTCATCCTGAAAGTAGGCAACATTTGTCCTATTAGCGGTTTTAGCTCTAACTGACGATGCGGTGCCCCCCGCTTCGACTAGCTCATTTCTTTCGCTTTTTTGTCCGATCTGATTGTACTTTGCAGAATAGATAGATATTGGGCCTTGCTTGTTGTATATTAACCTAATATTATTAAACCATGAGGCTCTAGTCTGAAAATTGTGGATCTGAGTGTTTTTCGGGGATAAAAGGGGGATGGGGGAATTTTCCATACGGTATACACCTACCTTCATGCAAAAATGTGTGGCCCTATCTCTTATAGTCTCTGAGATCGACGCGCTTATACAGACAGACGGACGGACAGATGGACATGGCTATATCGACTCGGCGGTTCCTGCTTTGTGGAGTTTCCTTCTCCCTGTTACATACATTCGCACATTTCATGATCCCCCTCTTCCATTTTTAATGGGAACAGGTTATAAAAATCAGCCCATCGAATAGTCAACTCATTTATGTCATTTCTTTCTTTTGTATTCAATAGTTTTAATTGAAGTATGGGGCATTATATATAAATGTTAAATATGTTTCTTCGATGACCAGGTAAAAACAAGAAAGAAAGTCGGTCAAGCCCGACTATATCATACTCTGTACCAAGAAATTTTGTCTTTTGATCATAACTCGAAAACGGTTCATCCGATCTTCTTCATTCCTTTGGCGGATCGATAAGTTATTCTAATAACTAAATATGTCCAGAAGAGCCATCCAGAACAAGCCATCTATCTTCAAAACTGTGGGAGATATGACGTTTTTTCTAAATTGCGGGGGCGGGAGGGGGCGTGGCCAAAATTGAAAATAAACTTGATCTGCCTGCAGACATAAGAAGCATATGTCCCATACACCTCAAACCTCTATCTCTTACCATCTCTGAGATCTGTGCGTTCATACGGACAGACGGACAGACGGACATGGCTATATCGACTCGGCTGTTGATGCTGATCAAGAATATATATACTTTATGGGGTCGGAGATGCTTCCTTCTGGATGTTACATACTTTTGCACAAACTTATAATACTCTATGTACCTACGGTACAGAGTATAAAAATCAATAAGGCTATTCACTTCACTTTCTGCATTAAAGCTCTTGTGCAAGTTTGCACGACTTGTATTGTAGGAGACTTTTAGTGCTTGAAATCTGGGCACAATCTGTTGTCACGAATTTGTTTCTAAATTGGGTTAAGACTAAAATTAGTGTACGAAAAATGGCATTTAAATGCGCCAAACATTTTCTCTGGAATGGAAAGCAAGCTAATTAAATCGTGTCAGGATGGAGGCACCCTTCTTTTGAAGTCTTTCATTTTCTTCCAAAATATTGTTGGTTATTGAATTTGAAAAAAAAAAACGCCAAAAAATTGGTCTCTCCAAAATAGAATTCTAATAAAAAATTGGTCGAATTCAATTTTTCTAAGTGAGCACATCCAAGAGTATTATTTCTTCGCCACAGACAAACTTAACTTAGCCTTCTCCTCAGTATTGATATAATTAAATAGTTTTACAGCAAGGTGCCTGAAGCGAGATTTACGACATCCATTCTAACCAAAAAGTGTAGGTAAATACGCAAACAAACACAGCCGTCAACGCTATTCTGAATTTCGAAAACAATTCTGCCGACTGCTCCACAGCGAATTCAAATAGTTTCTTTCTCGCTCGCAAGCTTTACAATTTCCATGACAGCCAACTTGTTAGCCTCATCTTTGATTAAACTCATTTTCAGTTTCATTTCATCCCTCAAAGCAGCAGCATGTGGATTAATGCTTTCTTACAAAACTCAATCACTCTTGTCCTCTCGATAGTGGTGGATGAGAAGAAATCCGCCGAAGTAGATCTTTCGCTCTACAAACAGTCTTTATTGCCATCCGACACTGGAATTACAGCTCCGTTCACACTTTGGTGTGGTCCCGGCAATACGGCCCAGAACTATGAGGATTTGGGGCAAGAGCGCGAAACGGACAAATGTTGTCGTGCCCATGATCATTGTGAGGAGATTATCAAGTCGCATGGTACGCTTCATGGTCTATCCAATATGGATTTGTTCCCCATGTAAGTCTTCCACATTCTTTTCTATTGCGAAAAGTTAAACAAAAGTTTGTTATCTTACAGTCTAAAGTGCAGCTGCGAGCAACAGTTTTTGAATTGCCTGCAGGAAGCAAATACGTTTATCTCGGATACATTGGCTCATGTCTACTTTGGATCTAGGAGTAAATGTTTTGCATTTGGTTATCCCACCACGGGTTGTAGGCGGTATCAGCAACATCGTTGCATTAGTTATCATGTCGAAGAGAAGGCCAACAAAGTGTGGCAGTTCTATGAAATGCCTCACTATACCAGGGCCAGGACCTTACTCTTTTCTGAGAATGGAGATTTAATTTAAAGGAATTGATAAAGAGGCAACTAAGACATAAATCTATTATAGTTTGTTATATTTAAATCGCAAATAAAAAGAACTTTCAGTTTGCACCGGTACTGTTTGACTTACGTTTGTATGTAATTAACTGACTGATTAGAATTGATAGATTGACAGCCAGTGAAATCTACAATTTAACACCGAACTCAAAGTGATGATTGACACGTTAATAATTAATTTTTGTACCACAGTTGGAAAAGAATTGCCCTATTTTTTAAATCTTATACTTCATTATTTCTTAACTTAATATTGAAATCTATTTATACTATATTATAGTTCCCAACCAGCTTAAGGTAAGTTTTCAATACTTTAGCTTTGATTTATCTCTCATAATGATATCGAACAGATATAAATTTTGGTTAAAGACTACTCAGGAGGGACTGGAGCGCATAAAGACCTTGAAACATGAAACATGATTATACCAGTCTAGTCTCTTGATCTAATGCGGGAAGCTCTTCGGTCTGCTCTGTTGTTATCCCAGCATGATTTATCTCTAAAGCTATAGTTGAAAAAAGCGTGTAATGATCATGATTTAATTTTTTTGAATTTTATAAATGTATTTTCTTAAATGTACGAGAAGTTTATGACCAAAATGCAAAGCATAGAACCGGTGACTCTGAATTGCCAGCTGTGTTCTCTTTCAAAATGGTTTTTAAAATATTATTGCTCTCTCTATTCAAACTAATAGACCGATTTAAAAACAATGTTTTAGGCGATTATTGGTCGTTCAAGAACCTTTCAATTTATACCTTGCTTGACTCCTTTCAACGTTTCTAATGTGAGTTATGGCCAAAAAACAGGGACTAAGGCGGAAAGAAATGTTGATTTAGGTTCCCAAACGAAAAGTAGTAGAAATGAAAAAAACCGAAATATACACGTGACATATAGAACGAGAAAGCTTCGAAAGTGCCGAAGTTTTTATACCCTTGCAAGTGCTCGCTTAAATATTTTCAAAAAATACTTTTTCCCATTTTCCGACCGATTGTTCGTATCGGAGCTATATGATATAGTCATCCGATTTGGACAAAAACTTGTAGAATTATGTAAAGGCATGAGAAACAAACAAATACAAAATTGCAGGATGCTACCATTAAAAACAAAAAAGTTTTTCTAACTAAGACTGTTTTTCAGACCAATCTTTTGTATGGCAGCTATACCATATATTTGTCCGATTTTAATTAAACTTGGTAGAATTATAAAAAAACTTAGAAAACCTACGATTACAAAGTTTGGAGACGATTCCATTGAAAAGAAAAAAGTTTTTCATACTAAAACTAGTTTTCCGACCGATTGTTCCTATGGGAGCTATGAGATATAGTCATCCGATCCGGTCGGTTCCGACAATTTAGTAGTGTGCAGCAAAAAGAAGACTCTGTGCAAAATTTCAACTCGATAGCTTTAAAACTGAGAGACTAGTTCGCGTAGAAACATACAGGCAGACAGACTGACGCTCAATCGACTCAGCTCGTCACCCTGATCAAGAATATATATAGTTTATGGGGTCGGAAATGAATATTCTATGCGTTGCAAACTTCTGGGCAAAATTATAATACCCTTTGCAAGGGTATAAAAACAACACGTAGAAATAAGAAACGTAAACGAGGCATTTGGAAAATATTAGTGCGCTTCGTGAACAAAGGTATTGGGTAAACGACATGAAAAAATCGACTTATGCCACTCGAAAGCTTTTGATTTTCTACAATTTACTTTATTGAAAGCCTAATTTTAAGCGGAAATTGTAGCTCAAACTTAATGCTATATGAGTTTCTAAGTAGGTTTTCTATATAAAAGATTTCATATGATAAATGCAGTATATAGAAAATCTACACGATGATTTGCGGCAATGTCGCGAGAGTGTTTGATGGTCGCATGGGCTAAGATGCCGGCTGTTGTGATTAAGTTCCCGAGGCAAAGTAAATGAGTTTGGCGCATTCAGAGCAAGTTCTTAAATAAAATAACAACAAGTGTATATAAATTACTCCTAAAAATCTCATCAAAGTACTTCTAAAGCGAGGAAAATACCACGACTTTTTTGAATTCTTTGACCCAAGAACCACCTAAGACCGCAAAGTGAAAAGTGGGACATATTGGAACATATTAGACAATTTCCCAGGCCAGTTCTATTTTTCCAAACCAAGCTAAAGTGGAATTGATTTAAGCCTTAAGGTGTAGGACCATTTAGGGCAAATTTCTCATCTTCTAAATAGCTGCTATGTGCCAGATAAACCTAGATTTTGCTCTGTCATTTGTAGATTTTTGTGGCAGATTGCTCTATGTAGAAGATTCGAAATTGGCCCTAAATCAGTAAACATCAGGTTTTCAAAGATGTAAAAAGTATCGGCAAGCAGAGATTTATAAAAAAGTTTGTTTATTTTGAATAGGTTTTTGCCATAACTCTAGCTTATGATATCCTTAAACAAATCAGCCGCTGTCTTGGCGGGTCTTTTCTTAGTCTCTTCAGCTGGCTGAGCTGTCTTCTGGAGTTGTTCCAAACTGGCTTGCCACTGACTGGGCGATAGTTTAAACGTCTCCAGACGATATTTGGCATAGATCAAACAACCGAATGGAGAACCCTTTAACATGTTCGCTTTGGAAACCAACTCCTTAGCCAGGCGTAACTTTTGTGCCTCCTGCGAGGCCTTGAAGCATTCCTCTAAAACTCTAGAGCCATGTCGCGTGATGGCCAAATCCACGTAGAAACCCTCCAAGTGGCGTATAAGACGTTCACGGGATTTTTCGCCTATGAATTTACTTTCCATAAAGGCATCTACTATGTGAGAGCCGTTGGGTGAATTAAAGAACTGAGCCAGTTGGGCAGCTGGCAAATCCAACATGCAATTGACCAGAAAAATGGGCTTGTTGAACTTCAACAGATGCTGGGCTATCAAAGAGCCATGTAGATGCACAAAGCCCGATTCATCCTGGCCGAGTATGTCCACTGGTTTCAGTTTGATGAGGCAGTTGAAGAATAGCTTAGATTTCTCCTTGTCACCGCCTTGTATATGCAGCGCTGACTGCAGCGAAGCTATCATTTGGGCCTGTTTGGACCCCAGACGGAGGCAGGCAGCTGATAGAGAGGATACTACACCGGTATAACCCATTTTAAGTAGATCTTCGATGCGAGGTTGAAGCTCCGAGAAAATGTTCTCAAAATCAGGCACATCTTTGATATATTGGAGTAGACGTTGAACAGCGAAATTCGTGTGTTGCTGTAGAGCCAGATGTGAAATGCGCCCACTAAACAACATGGCAAAGAGTTGGGTTAACAACTTGGCTCCAGCCACATTGAGCAGCGTTTCCAAAAGGATCACTGAACTGGCATGGTGAAAGACTTTGGGCAAAGTAGGTGGCTGATCAGCAGTCTGCTCCTCCCCTTCTTCATCTTTAATTTCAATTTTGTCTTCCTCCTTCGTTTCCTCCGATTCGTCTACTGTTTCCGCTCTTAACAGACCCTTCATGAGTATCTTCTTGCCAAAATGCTTCAACATGCTTTTATCGACCACACTTAATGCCAAACAGATCACTCCCAGCAAGGCGGAAGAGTGCTCTTGATAGGGAAAGTCTTCGAATTGTGGCCACATTTCCAGCCGCTGAGGAAATTCCTTCATTACCTCCGTCCATTCGTCCGGCACCTGATACATTCTGCGATGCTTGGCCATTTCGGTGCCCCCCTTTTCAAAGGCTATCTTGGGGACATGCATGCCAATCAAGCAGAGAATTGCTGTTCGCATTATATGACTGGCACAAGCGTCCCAAACGAAATCCTCCAAATTATTTAACATAAATTTGGAAATTCGCAAAACAAATTGACGGCACTTGTCACGGTGCTCCGCACTGAAGACTGTTTGCAAATTGTAGTCCTCCTCTATTTGAGCAGCGCCGGGCTTGGCACGCTTGGAGGTACTACTGCTCTCTTCCTCTTTCTCTTCCGGCTGTTTATCCTGGCCTACACCACGCAAGAAAGCTATTTCCAGCATTTTTTGCAACACATGCGAAGCGAAACGATCCGAACACAAAGGCCGAAGATTGTCCCCGAATTTTTGGAAATATCGTTCCAAATGTACATCGTCCACAAAGCCTATAAGTGATTCCAAAGCCTTGGACACAATTTGATTAGAGGCCAAATGTATCTCCTGATCCTGGGTCTGCTCGAAGACATTATTGGCCATGTTCACTAAAAGGCACGCGAAAAGATGTGAGTCGAGCCATAAAAGCATTAACAATTTAGTTTTTAATTACCTCTCTCCTCCACATCCTCCAGACCCGCCTTCATGGCATCCAGAATGTTAATAAAATAGTTGAACTGCTCGTCGTCTATGTGGGTGCCACGTCCAAAGATGCCCTGCTTGGCAAAGCCCTTGGCATTTCGCATAAAGCGGTTGCCTTTTTTTTTGGGCCGCTTGCGTTTGGAATTACCTTCGGATGCCATTTCGTTAAATAAAATTGAAATTTGTTAAACAACGTGCAGCCACTGCACGCTTACAAGTATCAGCTGTTTTCTCGATTAGAGATGACAAAATGTCGCAGTGACCGAGTCACTGGCAATCAATGTGATTTGATTTGATTTGATTTGGATTTTTTCGTGGGTAATGTTTCTTTGTAAGTTTATGAAATAGCTTCTTAAGGAATGAAAAAGTGGATAGCTTGATTTCCGGAGAAGTTTTAGGTTTAGGCTATCATAAAACAAGGCTAAGGTTCCATTTCACCAGTGCAACGTGGGTAAAGTTCGGGAAAGCCGAAAATATTTATCCCACCCCATCGATTTAAATCTCAATTAATGAAATAATATTATGTACTAATACCTGCCTGTAAATAAATCAATTTGATTTGATCTGTGCCTGAAGGATTTAATAACCAACATCATAAATAATTTTGACAATTTGGATCTGAACCGAACAAAGAACGTAGCGTAACGTAACGTAAAGTAACGCTTTAGAGTTGCCGCACTGATGCTCGCTCATCGATAGTCCCTGGCTATCGATCACGCCGATAGTTATCATCAACAACAACAACCAGCTCTAGCGACGGGGACGCTGATGCTGCCTGCAATTTCAATTAAAACCGTCGATTTTCTATAATACACAGCATAATGGAGCAAGCGGAGAACTTTCAATTTATTATACCCATCAATTCCAATGACTTGCTCAATTCTCGAGGTGATCAGTACTACGTGCAGCAGATCTACTCACCTAATGAGATACCTGACAAGCTTCTTGGTAAGTGCGCGCGCGCAGGCGGCATTCAAAAGTACAGCAAAATCAAATACTGACCCCTCCCCACCCCCTGTCTATGGTAAATTGCAGCAGCTAAACAAAAGTTGTATCAACGCGATCCGTTCTACATCTTCGAACACTTTGACACCTTCTACTCGATCATCGAGTCCAATGCCACAGATGCGGCGACCACACGAAATCTTATGCGAGGCTTTGACTTGCTCTACATCACGGTAGACAAATTGGGTCAAGAATTGGCTCCACTACTGGCCACCACTGAGCCGCCCACCCAACTGGAGCGTGGCCGCTACTTGAATCTCACTAAAATGACACTTTATCTGATTGTAAACACTGTCAAGCGACTAGATACTGTGGTCCAGCAGACACAGCGGGATCAGCAAATGAATCAGCAAAAGAAGAAGGGGAAACAAAATGAAGCCGCACTTGAACAGTATCCGGACTGGGAAGTAAAGCGAAGCAAATTTCTGGTGCAGTTGTATAATATACTACAGTGTCCGCTGGAGAAGCTCTGGAGTCCTCCAGTGGCCGAGGAGGACTTTGTGTCGTAAGTAGAGGGGAATATCCACCGATACATTGGTTGACCCGATTCCTTAACTCTTTTAGCATGCTGTGCGATATTTGCTATCGCACCCTGGAGCTGATGCCGCGACGCTCGGACAATCGTCATATCATTGACACGATATTTCAGATTTTTGGCACCTCGATCAAGCGTTACAATCATGCCATGACCTTTCCCGTCCGCATACTGCAAATCCTGCGCAGCGCTGAGCACTCCTCTTTGGCCGTGGCCAATGGCATTCTCCTGCTGCACGAAGAGTTTGGCATATCCACCGTGTTTGCCATTTTATTCAAAGATATTGTTGATGCCTTGTTGCTGGACACAGCGGATACGGCTGTCTCCAAGAATTTCTCCAATTTCCTAACCGAATTCGCCGGCATTGCTCCGAATCTAATGATACCACATCTCTCCAAGCTGGGCGATGAGTTGAGGAATTGTGAATCTCACATCTTGCGCAATTGTGTGCTGCAGATCATGGCTGATGCCGTGGTGGGTGAACTGACCGCAGAAGACTTGGACGAAGAGTTGAAGGAGGCACGCAATGAATTTCTCGAAAATTTGCTTTCCCACGTGAATGACATATCAGCCCATGTGCGGGCCAAGGTGTTAAATCTGTGGCATCATCTGAAGGAACAGCATTCAATTCCATTGCATTTTCTGCCCAAAGTTTTGGCCGAGGCCGTATGCCGGCTGGATGACAAAAGTTCGCTGGTACGCAAGGCCACGATACAATTGATAAAGGCAATTCTGGAGAATAATCCGTATTCGGGGAATCTAACGCTAGAGGAGCTGATCAAGAAACATGAAAAGGAAACTGAAGTTATGGAGAAATTGGGTGAAATGCTGGATAGTGAGCGTCAGGAGGCAGAGAAATTGGATGAAGAATTTGAGTTAATAATTCCAGAACTATTGCCCATACTGGAGGAACATCTTCGAGAGTGTAAGTGTTTTGGGGCGTGAATTCAACTTACGGAAATTCATATGGGATCATTTAAAAATCATAACTTATTCACTTATCTTGTTTTGTGTCTCAGCTTCACCTGTCCTTCACCTATTTAGCAATTTAATATGGTTTTGCATTTATTTTAAAACTATTTCCTTGAAATTTCCTTTTCTGTATCGACATTTTTGTATGGTTATAAGTAATTTTGAACGTCGTTTTGATGTTTTATTGAACTTGACTGTCGATTGTAAGACTCAATCGCCTAAAACCGACCATTTAACATAAAGTCGCTAGACTCTTCTTTGTTTCATATCTATATTTTCTGTTGAACCTAACCGAATTTTTTGATTCAGAACTTTTATTTTCAAAGATGTTGGGTGCGCGGTTCGGCTCGGAATACCGAGCTCGAGCCAGTCTGCAGCCCTAGAATCTGGTCTTCTTTCTTTTATCGCTCTGACCTCTTACTTTCTTCTGAAGATTATGTTGTTATTTCTTTCCTCCATCAGTCCTCCATCTTTTTCTCCATCATTTTCCGCCTCCCCTTATCTTTCCTTGCTGTTTTCTTCTATAGCTTCTTCTTCTTCCCTTTTACACCCCATCTACTTACAACTTTTTCGTCATCCTTGAAGTTGGATTGTAGTCTTTTTGTCTTCCCTTTCTTTGGCTATTCATTTTCTTAGTTTTTGCATTTTAACCAAATATTTTTCTTCCGTTCTTCAAAACGAATGTAAAAAATCAGTTTTTTACTTATTTTTCTCTCTTTTTCGTTTTTCTTTACTATCTTATTCCATTTCCTACCTTCTTTTTGCTTTGACTTTGTTTCTAACCAGTTTGGTTCCTGGAATTATAGTTCTATTCTCTGTATCAAAGACACACAGAAAGATGGTTATATCTCTCCCAAGACTTAAAGTTAGAAGGTTCGTACCTTGTAGACTAATTTAGTTGCTATAAATAGTTATATCAATGCTTGATAGGATGAAAGGATTGATAAGGATTGGATGAACGATAGTGAAGTTATGAGCAAACCAAAGTTACAGAGCATATTACAGCCGGACTTGATCGAATGCCTTACTTTCTGTCTTCTTTGTTCGCTCTTTTTGGCCTCCTTTAGCCCAAACATATTCATTCTCTCTTTCTTCGTTTGTCATTCCTCCTCCTACTTTTCTATTGAAATCAATGATTTTTTATTATTTTGAAACCACATTTTCAGTTCCCGAAATGACATTTGACAATAACGAGACATACGACGATCTGGTTAAAAGAATTCTACCCTTATTACTTGACAAGAATTACAAAGACGCCACCGTGTTAGTGCGCAAAGCTGAGTTTGTGGCGGGCAATCAAGAGCTGAGGTAACCCAGTGCCAACGTTTAACTCTGTCCGCTTACTCATTATAATTCCATTCCCTCTCTTAGTGCTGGCCTAAAACCCGAGGAGCGTTGCTTGTACTTTATGTCCCTGTTCAAAACGTTTCTATCGTTGGCCAATGGCTTGAAGAACAGCGTAAGTTTTTTTTCTTAAACCAGCTTAGATTAGCATTCACTTTCTCTCATTCCCCCCCTGCAGACCGAGGAAATGGAAAAGCAAATCAAAACCGTGCAATTCCTTAAGGACAGCATCGAATTCTCGCAAATGGTGACCACTGCCATGCCCAAAATATATGAAATGTTACTCTCCAAGACCAATTCGGATGTGTTTGAGGCCGTGGATTTGTTCACCACCGGCTACCAGTTTGCCATACGCGGCACCGAGACGGGCATGCAGAGAATGTTGAATTTGGTTTGGTCGTCCGACAAAGAAAAACGGGATGCGGTCTCCAATGCGTATCGTAAGATTTTATTTGCCACCGACCAGACGGGACGAGCGCACGCTATCAAAGTGGTCAAGAACTTGTCCAAATTTCTGGCTGAAGTGGAATATGGACATTGCATGGCCCTGGAGTCGTTAATACAGGAATGGGTGGCCACCGAGGATATAGATGGCTTGGTTATACAAGTGCTGTTTGAGAGATTCACGCTCAAATTAGAGGGCACCACTCCGAGTGAGTCGCGCCTGGCCCTGCAATTGTTAATCATGGCCTCGCAGGCCAAGCCGTCCATAGCGTCTGCAAATCTTCAGATTATTGAAGACATCTGCATAGGTGAGAGGGTACGAAAGGATCCTCGCATATTTACGCTCTGTTTACAACTGCTGGTCAAGTCCATAGATGCCAATAACAACTCCAAGGTCTATAAACGCTATAACACGGATGCAGAGTTCGTGAAGGAGATTACTAAATTGTTTTTCAACTACTTTTTCTATGAGCCACTCAAGGATTTTGATGGTGTGGCCATGAGTGTGCTGGAGTACTATTATCGCATGTGTCAGGCGCCCGATGAGTTGGCTCAGCATATTGTGAGGGAGTTGGTTAAACGATTCAATGACAAATGGACGATTAAGGGCGAAAAGGCTGAAACGGAGCCCCGCCTGACCCAGACCGATATACCCTATTCCCAGCCGCTGCCCACACAACAAACTCTGTCGGCCACTCAGCTACAACAGCAGGAACCAACGCAGATGCCCGTCTATTTGGTCTCACGTTTTGTCTTTTGCATCGGCTACATGACCATCAAGGAAATGATCTTCCTGGATATATATGTGTACAATAATATGAAATATCGTGAGGAATTGTCGGCTCTGGAGGAGAAGAAAAATAAAAAAGATGCAGTGAATGCTTTACGCCGTCAGACAATGAATGCCTCGGCCATGGAGGTGAGAAAACGATTATCTGGAGTGGCTGCAGAACCACAACAAGAGCCGGATGAGGATCTGGTTGGAGCCACAGCTGAGGACAATATAGCCGAGGAAATCAATGCGCTGTGTGAGGACATGCTGCTCTACGATCCGCAGGCGCTGCTGTCACGCATTTATCCCATTATCATTGATATTTGCAAGCGACCTGGGGAATATCGGGACCAACGGTTACAGCAGGCAGCCACCTTAGCTCTGGCCCGCTTGATGACTGTCTCATCGAAATTCTGCGAGTCAAATATGTCGTTTCTCATGAACATTTTGGGGCTGACCAAAAACATTAAAATCAAATGTAATTCCGTGGTGGGTCTGTCGGATCTTACCTTCCGTTTTCCCAACATCATCGAACCCTGGACGGGTCATTTCTATTCGCAACTCCACGAAGAGAATAACGAACTGCGTTTGACTGCCGTCAAAATGCTCTCGCATTTGATTCTACACGAAATGATACGCGTAAAGGGACAAATTGCGGACATGGCCCTGTGCATCATAGATGAGCACGATGAGATTCGCAACATCACCCAGCAATTCTTCAAGGAAATCGCCAATAAGTCTAACATTCTTTACAATGTGTTGCCTGACATCATTTCGAAATTGGGTGACATCAACTTGCACCTGGAAGAGGAGAAATATCGCACTATTATGAAATATATTTTGGGTCTGATTCAAAAGGATCGTCAGATCGAAACACTTGTGGAAAAGCTGTGCATGCGCTTCCCTGTAACCCGGGTGGAACGTCAGTGGCGTGATATAGCCTACTGCCTCAGCTTACTCTCCTACAATGAACGCTCCATCAAGAAACTGATTGACAATGTGCAGCAGTTCCGTGATAAGGTGCAAGTGGATGAGGTGTATCAATCGTTCAAGCTAATCATTAATAATACCTCAAAGTTGGCCAAACCCGAACTCAAGGCCATTGTCACCGAGTTCGAGACACGCCTCGATGAATGCCTGCAGGTTCAGGATGGTTCTGCCCCGGCCCCATCGGAGCTTAATAAGACTAAATCGGCTCGTAGTGCTAAGCCGAATAAAACGAAAGCCGCTGCTCGAAATGCTGGTCAGCGACGGGGACGAAATGCTCGTCAGCAGAGCAGCTCCGAGGAAGATGCCTCCTCCTCGTCGTCGAGTGAAGAGCCAGTTGCCAGAGGGCGGCGTCCAGCCGGCGCAAAACCCAACCGAAAACAGCAAATATCCTCGGAAGAAGAGGAGGTGGTGGAAGCAGCGCCTACACCCCGCAGTAAAAACACCAGAAGAAAACGCACTTGATTAACTTTTAATTGTAATTAGAATTATGCTTGTACTGTCCCTATAAATGTATTCGCTTAAATTTTAAGAGAAAAACCAACAATATATATATAAATAAAACAAAAATTCATTGACTACCCAAGGATCTTGACAGACTGCTTCACATGCGTTGCCCTTCGAATGAGCGTTTCCCTTTTGTGTGTGTGTGAATGACTTAAGCCGCTGCTGCTGCTGCCGCTTTTGTGGCATATTCGCAGATTTCCTTATTGTTCAAATTTTCTTTTATATTACTAAAGACCATTTAATTGTAATCCCTTTTCGGGGAAGCAAATCCCTAAGCAAAGAAGTGATGATTTCTGGAGCTCCAGTCTGATTTGTGGGCGTAGTACTTGGCTTTTGACGTAAGAAATTTTGATTTTAGCAAACATGTTGCATGATTTGGAATGAAGCAGATGACTTTTGGTTGCTCGACACACAAAGCACTTTCAGTTCGGCATAAAGAGACTGGAATAATTTCCACGACTTTTATCAAACAAATTTTCTTCTGCCACGGTATAGGAGGGTCCAGATCGATCTTTAGGCTCATGATTTCTAATTTCTATAAAATTGGTAATTTACTGTTTGTTGACGTCAATTCTCTAGTTATTGATTTATCATCAATATCGTTTTATCTTGAAATAAATGTTCGACTTATATGCATATGCTGGCGCCGTCTATTAGTTTGGGGAATATTTTGGCCAACAGCAGATAAATATACCCTTATAACGGCGGTCTTTTATTTATTATGATCACAACAAGCACAGTATTCGTTCTGTATAAGCAAAATAACAAATGAGTAAATAGGTTTCACTATATAATTTGGTTAAGGTGGAGAAGCCAACTAAATGCAGAATATCTAGAATAACAAAAGTTTACTACAAAAAAAGGAATTTTTAAACCAGAGAAGATAGCAAACATTCCTAGTGAGTTTTTTGGTCCTGAACTTAAAGCAATTGTCCGTTTTTCCCAGCAGTTCAGATTCAAAGGAAATTTGTTCAAGCGTGTTGAACAAGGTTTGTTTACATTTCTGGGCTCTGTGGCCACATTTATTATCAATTCTTAATATTTATTAAATTATTTAAATCAAACTTGTTTCTACGTAAACTTAGTTGAATATCGATTACGAGATACCAAAAGTTTTAAAGCTATCTTCACCAAACCTTGCACGAAGTCTTCTGGTTCAAATACGCTGCACATTTCTCGGAACCGGCCGGATCGGGTGACTATAACATATAGCTGTCATAGGAACGATCGATCGAAAAACTATTTCTAGTGGGGAAAAAATGTTTTGTTTTCAATGCAAACGTCTCCAAACTCCGTATTTACTAGTTTTCGATACTTCTTCACGATTCAGCCAAAATTGGTCGAAATCGGACATCTATATAGACAAGCTGCCATAAAAAATTAAGGTTAGAAAAATAGTCTTAGTAAGAAAAACTTTTTTGTTTTCAATGTAAACCTCTTTAAAATTGGCATATTTTTATTTTATAAGCTTTCACACAATTCTTCAAAGTTTTGTCAAAATCGGATGACTATAGGTTATAGCTGCCATATGAATGATCGGTCGAGAAACTAGTTTAAGTAAGAAAAACTTTTTTGTTTTCACAGAAAACGACTCCAAACTTTGTATTTCTTAGTTTGCTATGCTTTCCCATGATTCCGCTAAGTTTGGTCGAAATCAGACATCTATATAGTAGATGTCATAGAAAAGTAGATTCAGAAAAGTAGTCTTATTGAGAAAACTTGTTTGTTATTAGTGGATATGTAAGGGTATACAAACTTCGGCCGAGCCGAAGTTAACTTTCCTATTGTGTTTTAATTTGAACTTGGAAAACACAAATTTTTCTAACAAATTTTAGTTTTTCCCCAAGGAAAAAATCACAATATTAACTTCTTTATAGAGCATTGTGCTTTAAATTTTACTAAAACTAAATTTTTTGATATCTTCTTGCACTTAAAAGTTATGTTCCAAAAAATGTACATATTTTTGACATATTTAACTTAATAATTAGATCTCAGAGAATCGAACTGCTAGAGCAGCTGTTCTGTTAATTAACATAAGTTAAGTTTATTAAACATTGCAACAGTTTGCGACTTCGAATGGCAAATTTAACAAACATGATTGTTGAGATGAAATCATTCAAAATTAATGTTTGGTGAGGCCGCTTCGCGATTGTACGGCCAAATACTAACCCCAAAACTGAAAGTAAACTGGCACTCAAAAAAAGTGCCAACAATTATGTATTTTTATACTCTGTACCGTAGGTACACAGAGTATTATAAGTTTGTGCAAAAGTATGTAACAGGCAGAAGGAAGCATCTCCGACCCCATAAAGTATATATATTCTTGATCAGCATCAACAGCCGAGTCGATATAGCCATGTCCGTCTGTCCGTCCGTCCGTCCGTCCGTCTGTCCGTCTGTCTGTCTGTCCGTATGAACGCACAGATCTCAGAGATGGTAAAAGATAGAGGTTTAACATGTATGGGACATATGCTTCTTATGTCTGCAGGCAGATCAAGTTTATTTTCAATTTTGGCCACGCCCCCTCCCGCCCCCGCAATTTAGAAAAAACGTCATATCTCCCACAGTTTTGAAGATAGATGGCTTGTTCCTTCTGGACATATTTAGATATTAGGATAACTTATCGATCCGCCAAAGGAATGAAGAAGATCGGATGAACGGTTTTCGAGTTATGATCAAAAGACAAATTTTCTTGGTACAGAGTATGTTATAGTCGGGCTTGACCGACTTTCTTTCTTGTTTTAAATGTATTTTTGAAGAAATGTACTAAAGCCAGTAATCGCAAATCGTAAATCGGATTTATCTAGATATGATATGAACCTTAAACAGAACCATGTATGTATGTATAAAGAGTCTGAAACAAATTAGACATGAGTTTCCGAATTTTTCGCTCTCAGTTGGAGAAAACGTGATCTGAGCTAAGCGTTAAAGCAAACACTTACCAGAAAGTTCTCAACTCTTAAGTTCTGGAATAATACATTTTGGAACACTGTTAAAATATTTGAATATGGAACCCCCATTTAAAATCATATTATTGAAATTTTCAATTTGAAACTACATATATAATATAAGGGGTTCTTACCTAAAACATATGTTTTGTCCTAATATTTTTCTACTTCAATGGGTAGAAATATGCGGAGGTAAATTTATGGAAGAAATGGCCAGTTTTTGACGGTGACATTAAAAATAACAAAGTTTTTCTAGCTAAGATCTCTCGGTTCTGTGACAGCTACTCTATTTAGGAGTTTGATTTTGATAAAAACAAAAATGGTTTCCCCCAAAAAATAGTGATTTTAAAGATCTATCTTATGACAGCTAAACGATATGGTCATAGGAATCAAAGTATCAACTAGTTGAATTCACATTCGCTTTAAAACCCGCAATCCGCCCTCTCATTTTAGCATTTTCCCATCAATTATCTCATCGTGTTTAACATAACAAACACTTTAAGACCCTCTAATTAAATTATCAGAGCAAAAAGCAGCCGCCGTCCCCGCCGCCAGATAAAAAAGAAGTCAAAATATTATGTAACCAAATACTCAAGCATCAATCTCAATCAGAGACATAGAGTCACCGCCCCAGACACGTGTGTGCTGCCCGGGCAACGAGGGGGGCGAAGGGCGACAGCGTCTGCAATATGTAACTACAGTATCAATAAACAAATCAAGGCGATAGCCCTGCCAGCAGCCAGTCAGACAGCATCCCACCCTCAGCGACCTGCACGGGGGTTGCCACGGGGGTTGCCAAGCGCCGCCCCCGTGTTAAAACTTTGGCACCACCACAAAAGGCCATTAACATGCTCATTACAAATTACATGGGACGCGACACGCACGCGCCTTGCAGACGTCGCGCAAGAGCAACTAGACGGACGGAGGAGGAGGAGCAGCAGCAGTAGTACTCCTGCTGCCTGTAAGTAGGATGCGGCTGGGCCATTAGCATTAGCCAGGCTTACCTGTCGCCGCGGATTAGTGTTTGTTGTGGTCAGTTACGACGTTAATGAGCATGGACGGGGCGTTATGCGTGGCCTTTAGATCTCAGGTAGTTTCATTTTGAAGTTATTGTTTTGACAAACGACTTTCCTGGGTGGACACTGAAACGGACTGAATATAAATTTAAACAATAACACCGCTAACTTATAAACAGTTTGTTTTTTATATGTAATTTTTTAACCATTTTGGTAGATAAGAAAAATTCCGGCAAGGAACGCTCGAACAAAGAAATTTGTAGCTTTTGAGGAAAATGGTTGACTTGTAGCCAAATGCTCTACAAACACTAAATATTAATAGCAGACAGGGCTGCAAGCCAGTTTCGAATCGAACCGGTTCGAACCAGAAGTTACAAACTTTGAAAGTCATAACAGCTGAAACTTAAGTTTCTGTTCGGTTCACCAAAAATTATAGACATGAAATAATTTTACCTACTGCCTAGTGGCTTCTTCTGTTATCTGTTCGGGTTTGACCGATTGAGCCTTAATCAAAAAAAAAATAGAGGAAAGTTAACGTCGGCTCCACCAAAGTTTTTATACGCTTGCACCACGATTTTCTATCTAATTTGAAGGACATTTCCACTGAAAACAAACAAGTTTTTCTTAATAAGACTACTTTTCTGACTCTACTTTTCTATGACAGCTAGACTATATAGATGTCCGATTGCGACCAAACTTAGTGGAATCATGAAAAATCATAGTTAACTAAGAAATACAAAGTTTGGACTCGGTTTCTTGAAAACATAAAAGTTTTCCTCACTAAAACTAGTTTCTCGCCCGATCCTTTCTATGCCAGCTTTAGCCTATAGTAATCCGATTTTGACAAAACTTTGAAGAATTGTGAGAAAGCTCATAAGATAAATATATGCCAATTTTAAAGAGATTTACATTAGACACAAAAATGTTTTTTTAACCTTACTTTTTTATGGCAGCTATACTATAAAGATGTTCGATTTTGACCTAATGGAATCATCAAAAAGCATAGCAAACTGAGAAATACAAAGTTTGAAGATGCTTCCATTAAAAACAAAAAAGATTTTCTCCCTAGAACTAGTTTTTCGATCGATCGTTCCTATGGTAGCTATATGCTATGGTTATTCGATCCGTCTGGTTCTGACAAATGTGCATCGTATTTCTACCAGAAGACTTTGTGCAAAGTTTGGTGAAGATAGCTTTTTGCTCGCAGCTCTCGAGAGCTAGCTCCTGCTCTCAGCTTATAGCACTCGGCTCTTGGCTCTGAGCTGAGAGTTCTAGGTCAGGAGTCGTGAGCAATGAAGTGGCTCTCGGCTTGTGAGCCACTATCCCGAGAACAGAAAATGGTTGCCGTCTCGGGCTTACAAGCCAAAGCTTAAAGCGAGGCTAAGCCCATCGGTTCGCTTGTTATAAGCGGGATTCTTATTGAATTTGTATACTCTTGTGTAGAATATATGTATATACTCATAAAAAAAGGTCTAATTTCGCCCAGAAAATTATAAATTCTTCTAGGAAATTCGTCCTAAGGCGATCCACTCTACATTTAAGAAAATATTTTCTAGCTTATGGCATATATTTTTAAGTTTCAGAAAACTATTTCTGTTATTAGAAATTTTTTCTAAATACCAGGTCAAATTTAAAAACAATTTTCGAATATTTTTGTAAATTATTCATAGTAAATAATTTTTTATTAATTCGAGCGCTCATTATGCCACACAATCATTTAGATTTTTGGCACCACGCCTTCTTTATGTATGTATTATAATAAACAAGTGAAATACTTGGTAAGTCCCGACTGTAAAATACTCTGTGGCTAAGTAAGAAAAGCACGGCTTACAAGCCGAGAGCTAAGGCTCACGAGCAGAGAGCTACGGCTCACGAGCCAAGAGCTGTGGTTCATAAGCCGAGAGCTATGGCTTACAGCTCAGATCCGAGTGCTGTGGCTTCCGCGAACCGGTTGATGGCTCACCGCTCACAAGCTGTGGCTCTCAGCTCAGAGCCGAGTGATGTGGCTCAGGAGCCGAGAGTCGGTAAATGGCTCACGGCCATGATACAACAAGAGAGGTAAGGTAGCATCAGTGTGAGTTCTCTGCAAAGTACCTTCACGTTCAGTGCTGCGAGTACTTTTGTAGCGTAAGCTTTTGGCCAAAAGTACGCATCACACTGACACCGCCCCAACTGTATTGTTGCATCATGCTCACGGCTCTCAAACAAGAGCTCTCAGCTATGAGCGAGAGTCAAAAAGAGGCAGATCAGAACCCTTCGGAGAAGTTAGCATAGAAACAAACGGACGTACAATTCAGCTCCTCATGCTGATGAAGAATATATATACATTTTGTGGTTGGAGATGCTTCCTTCTATGCGTTACAAACATCTGGACAATTTTATGATTCTCTCCGCAAGGGTATAAATAGTAATGAATCTCTGACTGACTGACTGACTGACGAAAACCCACCCAAAAACGTTCCAAACCAGCACCATTTTGCATGTTTTTCGGTTTTTTTTTATATATATTTTTTGAAAAATCATAATTATAAGTGTAATTGTACATGGAAAATAATTTAAATTGTTAACAAAAATGTGTTTAAATGTATAATTTTTAAATATTTATATTTATATAAATTGTTTGCACATTTCGATTTGATTTGCATGTGCAATCGAGGGGGGGCCACCGCGCCCCAACAATTGCTCTATAAACTAAAGCCTAGCTATTTACACAGATCTCTTGATGCAGTTGTTTTTGTAGATGCTTGAATATTTTATTTTCATTTTTGTTTTTGTTTTTTAATATTTTGTTTTGGGGGCTTGTGCTATGTCTCGCTGTATCTCTCGCGCGTTCCAAAGGTGGCAGAAAAATGCTAAATTAGGCGCAAAGTGTTTTGATTAAATATTGCAGGATTCAAAAGTAAAAGCTTTCCGTCTGCTGCTGCTGCTGCTGGTGGTGATGATGATGATGGTGATGATCTTGACTGCGCTGCCGTAGCCCTGTGGCTGGCCACTCGTACTCTAAGTTGTTGTTGTTGCAGCTGCTGCTGCTTGCAGCAGCCGCCTCCAACTAGAATCATAAGTGCTGATACTCGCCCATATCATACATGGCGGGCATGGGCATGGCACCCATTACACTATGCAGATGGGAGTAGGCAACGGCAGCGGAGAGGGGTGGCATTTGCATTTGTGTTGCTGCGGTGCTGCTGCCCTTGCTGCTGTTACTGGCAGCAGCAACAGCAGCAGCGGCGGCAATATGTTGCTGATGTTGCTGATGATGTTGCAAACTTGATTCGCTAGATATATGCTGCTGCAGCTGTTGCTGCTGCTGCTGTTGCTGTTGTTGCTGCTGATGTAGGCCATTGTTAGTGTTGCTGTTGGGCGATTGCTGCTGTTGCTGCTGCTGTTGTTGTGCGCTTTGACTGGGCAACATGTTGCCTTCCATTTCCGAATCGCTGGATGAGTCCAAATGTTGTTTGTCAGTTGAGCCGCTGCAAAGAATAATAATAAAATAATAATTTGATTTAATTTCAATTGCATAAGACATAATTTCTAATTTTTTATAATTTCGCCTTTCATATCTCAGCATTTTCTCATTCGTTTGAAGATTCCAAAACACCTGCCTTTTCTCACATTTCAAATAGACTATTGCTCCCCCCTTCACCCCTCAACAAATGTACAACTTAATTGCAAATTATGCCAACACCCTCTGCTCCCTCAGTGCTTGTCAAACTGTGATGCTTGGAGCTGTCTGCAGTATTTATATTTAAAATGTGTCAATTGTTGCAACTAATTTACGACTGTCAACAACAAACCGACACACGCACACATGCATCCACACACAACCATAATTTATTTATAAACAAATGACAAATGGCAATTGAAAATGAAAACCGGAAGGAAATTGTCTGCTTCTCTCATTTCTATAAATGGTTTCATGTTCTTTGAGGTGTCAGGCCAAATGGAAATAGCAACAGCTAGCCAAAGAGAGAAACAGAGAGAGAGAGAGCGAAAGAGATGACATTCCCCAGAGTCAGGCATCTGATTTCATTTTTAGTCATTTGAGTCGACTTGGTCCCTTCTCCCCTACCCACTCCGCACACCTCTTGGTAAAAGTTAAGTAGCTTGACTTTTATTATTTGTGGCTGATTCTGTAAATGACTTTCAAGTGTCCCCACCACTTGAGGGTTAATTTTATACACACACTTGGGAATTGTTAGACCCATTTGTTAATGGCTAGTTCGTATGCGGATAACAAGCTTATAACGCATAGTTGAAACTCAAAGTGTTAATCTTACTGCAGGGAGAAGGACAACCAGGAGCAGGAGCTGAATCGTACGAGCCGGTTTGGAACGCACAAGCAAAAACAACAACAACAAAAAAAACAAAAACATCGAAAATTGATGACAATGACAATAAACAACTTGTTGGAAAAGATTGTCAACGGCTTGGGGGAAGTGTGAATACTCTAACAAAAGAGGAAACTATAAAGAAAAAGACTTACAAATATAATCCGCAGAAGCGACCAACCAAACTTATACACTCCAACATAAAATAGTTTAATTAAACAATAAAACTAAGAAAAATTTCGGAAACAGATTTATTTTCTTTGGGAATTATCATAAATTTATGTTAAAAATTGATTTTTTTTTACATTATTTAAAACAATGCTTAAAAAAAATACATCGATATGTTTTCATTAATTTATATTGTAAATTACTTCCAAATAAGTTCGATTAAACGCCTTAAACATGGTTTAAGCAAGCGATTCAGAAAGACTTAACGTAAGTAAAGGCTACAAATCGGTTCAAAAACCCAATCTCTTAGAGCAGGTTCCTATATTTTGTGTCAAACCGGAGTCTTTTCTTGTCGATAGCTTAAGCATATATCTCATGGCAGATGGCTTGTAAGCTAACGGGTAATTTGTGATCTCCAAAAGCTTCAACACTTCATCCACAGAAAAAAGCATATAGTATAACAAAATATCCATTGGATTATTTCCCATATCCATTTAGACTGGACATGTCCTTAATATTACTTGAATCATCCAACGAAGCTGAAAATCATCCAAAGGATATGGAAAGAGATCATAGTTTGGATGATTTTCAGCTCCATTAGATGGTTAAAGGGATATTAAGACTAAATCCAGTCCAAATGGATCTTTTTTAATTCGTTTTTTTTGTGTAGGCACAAAATTTTCTTTATTTTGAATTTCGTATATTTGGGGACACCCCATTACGTACGCCCTTGACTCACTTGATGCATTTTAAAGCAATCTTGAATACTTTTGCGACAAATGTTTGAAATCGTCCATTAAGTACCATAGATTTCTACTAAACATTCTGGAGAGGCCTTCAAATAAGCAACTCAACGTTTTTGTAGATCCTTCATTTTAGGGTATTTTAGGTATTTTACTGTAAGCCGATCCTTAACGCGAACCTCTTTACAAATAAAAGCTGAACCAGAACCTGTTCTGAACCTAAAATTTTGGTTCGGTGCAACAAAAATTATGGACGGAAACGGAAATTTTACCTTCTGCCTAGCGCTTCAACTGTTTTATGATTGGTTTGGTTCTACTAAGTCCTAAAATGGGGAGGAACGTGGAATACAAAGTTTAGAAAAACGTTTATAATTAGTTATTCCCACCTATAATAGGCTCCGTTTTTTAAGCACCTCGATCCTAAAGCATTTTATACAGTGTTTGAATTGCTTCCTACACAGCAGCAATAGCAACGAAAAAAATGCTCTGCTCCTGCTTCTGCTCCGAATATGAAAAGAGCAGAGCAGTAGCATAAGCACAAATTTCATCTGGAGCACTATAGCTTTGCTCCGTGCTGTCAATTTTTTCAGAGCTATAGAAATAGCATAAAAAAAACTACTATCAAAATACTATCTGGAGTTATAGCAATAGCAAAAAATATCGGAGCAATCGGAGCAAAGCAGGCATAGATTTTCTATTCTTGCTATAGAAGTAATTATTGATTTTAGAGCCGCTCAGTCTGCTCCCAATAGTGCTACGTATAGCTGCTCTCGTAGTTGTCTCAAATTGATTCCTACAATCAGCGATAAAAAGGCACAAAACAGGAATCGCAAATTCATTCTAGCTCCTAATAACCACGCCATCTCCTCATACTTGTACTTTTGCTACCCTTATTATCAAATCAATCTAAATTGAGACCGCGATATCTTCAGTACCATCGCAGGTCAATTTAAGACTTGTGATTCCCCAGGATGTACTAATGAGACTATAATAATGAGAATTGAGCCACTTTGTTAAAAGCTGTATAGAATTTTAAGCAAACTGTTTGTTAGAACTACTTGGAGCAGCTACAGCAGCTATGAGAAGCAGATTTGGGAGCAGCTCAAGGAGCAAAAGCTATAACCATATGACATGTTGAAAATCTATGCCTGCTTTGCTCAAATTGCTCCGATTGCTCCGAATTTTTTTGCTATGGCTATAACTCCAGATAGTATTATGATAGTAGTTTTTTTTAAGCATTTCTATAGCGTTGAAAAAATTGTCAGCAATAGCAATAGTGCTCCAGATGAAATTTTGTGCTTATGCTACTGCTCTGCTCCTATCACATTCAGAGCAGAAGCAGGAGCAAAAATAAAAAACTACGAAATAGCATAGCATTTTCAAACACTGATTTTATATAATTCCCAAAAGCAAGAGTGTAATAGCCTCTGTTTCCCATTAGCAGTTATAAGTTCTCAAAAGCAAGAGTCCAACATTACTTTGGTAATATTTTACTACGAAATTGAATTTTACTTAACAGTAAATTATATATTACATATTCCCATGTGTTCTATGTGCTAGCCCATTTGTTTATATTGTTTTTTTTTTTATATATTTTAGAAATCATCGATAGCTGTAGGAAAGCTCGAGAACAGTCATTTTAAGAACCAACACATTGTACCGATTTCGAATCGGTGTTAAGTTCAATTATTTGATCAGATTTAATTGTTTCAGAAAGTTATCTCTTAACTAAAATCCTCTTTAAGTACTTGGATTGTGTTTTTAGGATATATAAAACTGGTTGTCCAAATAAAGTACAAAACTAAGCAGGCAGACTTCGAATCAGGAGGTTAAAAAGGGTGGCCTGCATTTCCGCAGAAGTCAAAATAGAAGATAACCACTTTAGGATCCTAAACTATGCAGATCTGATGGTCACGTTAGCTGAGACCCCCGAACTAATACTGATAATCAAAGATGCGTCATAAAACTATTGCAAAACTTCGAAATCGACTTAAAGTTATAGGTTCCCTTTTTCTATGCGAATCTAAGAGCACACACGTCAAAGTATTGGTAAAGATTAATAGAGATTTAGGTTCCTAAGCCAAATATTTAGCACATTTATATAATCACAACTGAAAGTAACAGGTTAAACACAATACCACAAATTGGAGCTCAAAAGATGTTTCGTTTTATGCGCATTTAGGCTTTGTGGTTTAACAGCTAATTCTGTATTTAGGATCATTCTTCCCCACTAAGCTCCTTATACCCACTTCTGCAGAGAGTAAGCAACACGGACGCCTCGGTTTGGAGTCTCCCATGCAAAACATTTAAGCGCACACTCGACAAATTTGTGACCAGACAGAAAAACAGAGATCATGGGCAACGATCTTCGTTAACACACAAGCCTCCTCCCTTCCCTTCTAAGCGAGTTATTTGCTGACTTGGCGCGGAAACTGAGAACCAACTGCAGCTCGGGCGGGCCACATACAGCGTCGGCGGGTGCCTGTGCACAGCTGTGTATGAATATCGGCAATCATGTAATTGTAGATTCATATCCACAATTTGCTGTGAAGGACCCGAATAGCCACCTACCGCGATGCATAATTGCTTGGAGTTGGAATTGGAGATCATGTGGTGGTGGTGTTGTCTTGAACTTGAACTTGTACACTTGGCACTTTCGTGTGCAGATTGCGGGGGTGTCAGAGATAAGAGAAATCGGAGGCTTGAATTAAGCAACTGAAATTAAAGTGAATGTTTTTTTTGTTTTTGCTTAGAATCAAAATCGATAATGACAACCCCTCCCTCTCCCCTGCTCCGCCAAACAAACTGGGCAAACATCGGGCTAACCTAAAATGAGCAATGGCTGGAAATGTTCAGAGGCAAAAGTGGGAAGCAAACAAAAGAGCAGCATATAAACAATGATATCAAATTACCAGAATTTCATAGTTGCTGGCTTTCCTCCACCTTCTCCTCCTCCGCCTCCTCCGCCTCTTATGGCTCTGCTGCTTCTTCACACAGACAGACAGCGCCCACTTTTGTGTATGTATATACCGAGCATATTCTCTCTCTCTATATATTTTCCCCTGATTTTGCATTATAAAATAAATAAATATTAAAGTCAACGGGAGCGTTGCTCAAGGACAATGCCTCCACCTCAAGAAGTGAATGTCACATAAAATTTATAACAAAACTTAAAACAAAAAAAAAAGTGAAGAAGAAAAGTTGTCGTCTGTGTGTGGTCTTAATTTAAGGTTCTTTTGGGTTTTGTTCATTGAGGGGGAATTAATGTTTTGTCTTTTGTCTTTTTTTTTGTTTTACTTGTTTGCTCAATTGATTTTTTGTAGTTTTAAGCCAGTTTTGTGGGCCATAAGCAGATTCATTAGCTTGGCAATAATGCATGATCGGATTATGTAGAAGAGAGAGCGAGAGACGGCGGAGCGGCAGAGGAGACAAGTGGGGGAGGGGGAGTTGATCTCAAAAAGCAAAACTTAAGAGTGGCTCCATACAATGTAGCCTACTTTAAGTCGCAACACAACTAATTTTAGACGTTCGTGAAACCCTTTTCTTTAATCAGATCTACATTTGAGCCCGAAGTATTTCAAATTACAATACGATTTTCGAGATCGCAAATATGAACTTGATTCTTTAATAATCCCAAAAAGTAAACCAATGAGATTTCAGTAACAACGACATTTGTCTCGATATGGCCGCCCAACACTAGAGTTTCAAGGAACTGAAATGTGGCAGACCCAATCGAACTTATACACAATGGATCATATAATGTTACGTATTTGTGAACAAATAACATTCAACCAGTACGAATTTACTTCAATCAAGGCTGCAAATCGGTTTTAGATAGCGTTTTTGTGTCCATCGAACCGGATCCAGAAAAGAACCTTGCTTTATAGAATAGCTTTAGTCGGCTCTTCCAGAACTTATAAAACTTTTAAAATATATTAATCAGATAAATTTGTGAGCTTTTAATGCACTTTTGCATTCGATTAAACCAGGGTTGCAATTTGTTAAGATCTCCGATTCTATGGTTAAGGTTCGAAAATTTCATTTTTGAGGTTTTCGGCGAAGGTTTTGGTTCGAACCTTGGTTGTTTATTACACTTTCATGCCCATTTTAAGAAAACGTCGCTTTAAACCAATCCGAAGTCTACCATTTATGCTGCACACGAACATGTTCCGAACCTTAAAGTTCGGTTCGGTTCAGCAAAAATGGCAGACTTCAGACAACTTGAACTTTTATTCCCAAAGAGGTTCGGTTGAAGGTTCGGTTTACAGTAAAATAAAAGTCGGTATTCCAGGTTCCAACCCGGAACAGTTTTGGCCTGCCAAAAAGTCGCTTGTGTGGAGAATTATTTGTCTTCGGCGGTTTGTTCCTAAGACTTCCGTCAAACAAATGGTAGTGTACCACTCAGAAATGAATGTCCTAGGTTGCTCTAGCGGAACAGTGACCACATGACCAATTCGGCAGAAGAAACAGGCGAAAGTTGGCTTCATAGCGCTTCGTGCTCGAATAACTTATGTGGGGATTTATCTCGTTTTGGAACACCCACACAATTAGCGCTCGTTTAAGCTAAAATTTTTCTAAAATTTTAAACTTTAATATGATATTACCAGACTTATACTATTGACATTAGCTGCATTAAGTATTGCAGTAGCTTTGCAAGGGTATAAAAACTATTTTAATAGATGTGCCGAGGCGGGATTGAACCCTCGACTTCCAGCATAGCAGTCACACACACTACCCGCTGCACTACACCCGGCTACATGGAGCTATGGGTTAAATGCTTTGAGTGTGCTAGTAGTACCGTGCTGCGTAATATTGGGGAAGTTATTTAAGTATATACGGAATTATAATATTCATTAAGATATATTCAAAGTGTTGAATCTTCGCTTAAAAAATTCGCAGAATTGTTTTGGGATGGTTTAATTACGAAAACATCAAAGATAGTTAAAACAAATGTACAGGCTACCCACAAAACGCTCCTAAGAAGAATCATTATAGTCAATGTCTTGCAACTTGAGACTCAAATTATTAAAAATTCATTCAGTTGAACAGTTTTTACATACAGATTTGTGAACTTTAGAGACTTACAAGTGCCCTAATTGTATTGAAACTACACAGAAGCTATGGTTTTACCAATAACATGATGTGTGATACAAATTCTGAGAAATGACCTAGCGTAGACAGCAGAGCAGTTCACTTATTGGATTTCCTTGGGTGTTCCCAGTCCCCGATATATGAATATTACCGCACGTAGAAGTTAAGGCTCGGTTTTCATTTGAAAGTCCAGGTTATCAAAAGTGTTAATACTATTTAAGCCTCATAAATCCAGCACAGGTATAGGAATAAAGATATAAATACAGTTTACAAAGTAAGAGGGATAAATAAGAAGTTGCATATAGTAAATTAAAATCAACCATTACTTCTTGGATTATTTGTGAACTGCGGTTAAGAAAATGCCTTGTCTTAGTTCAATTTATGTTACTTGACACCCTGGAAACAAACTCAAACGGTTGGTTTCGAACGTGTTCGAGCTTCAGAAATGTCTGAAAAAGTCTTCAATTGGTTTCATTACGAATAGAGATGGTCGGTGTACAAAATGTGCCATCCCAATCAATCTTTTCACCACAAGATTCTCTCTTAAATTTCCCCATCAGCTGATTTCGCTTAACAAAACAAACAGTAGAGCAGAAGGGGAGAGCATAGGCACTACCGCAAGTTCTTCCCGTACAGCGAACACATCATCTGCTTATGGGTTCCCAGAATATTCCCTTGCTAATAAAAGTTATAAGCCAATAAATCCAAAAACAAAAAATAAGAAAAAATAAACACACAGGCAAGGGGGAAACAAAATGAAACGCTGTTTCAGGCCAAAACCAAAACCAAACCACCGAGGAGTGAGCGAGATCACGATCATCGAACGAACAGGTTGACTTATCGCATTGCGCGATCGCTACACAAATCTTGGGGACGTGTGCTCAGCAGGACACCCAACTAAATGCAGCCAGGAGAGGCATCTGAAAAGGTGTTGATCATAAATTATCATTTAATTTACGTTTTACGCTTGTGTGTGGTTAAGAACCCCAAAAAAAAAGAAGAGGAAAACAAAACCAAAAAACACACACCACACCATACCACACTTTGAGTTGGAGTCTAGTAGGAGTGGGAGGAGGAGGAGGTAGGGGGACAGACTGTTACTACCCAAGCATAGTGCCATTGTCTGCAACTATGTAGGATCGTTATAAAATGTAGTTTTTCCTCTGAGCTGGTTGGCGTGTGGCGCATTTTATGCTGGTTGGGCTTTGTTTTGACAGTTTTTAATAATTTTGTTGGTTTTTAATTGCTGGCCCCCAGCTGGATAAGATCGCCAAGATGGAAACGAAGTAAGAAGAAGAACATATGGCGAGAACGAACGGTCCTTAACAAAAAGTATTCAATCTTGAATTTTCAAGAATTTCACTCTTGCAATCTAGGTAAATTCGATCTTAGTTTAGTGTTTTAAGGCAAGGGGAGTGAGGTAAAGAAACGGAGAAGACAAGCACATTTGAGAGGTCACAGCATTCAACTCGCTCTCTAAGTTTTGATTTTTATGGGAGAGGGGTGTGTGGGGAAGCTATCGAGCGGAGAGAGAGATTTTTGCACTCTTGTTACTCTGGAATTCTCTGACGGCTGACGGGCAAAGACTAATGCTGCTTTGAGGTGTGGGGGATACCTAAAACTTGCTACATGGTTTAACAATTAATTTTGTATGAATAAATTTAAGCAAAATTGAAAAAACAACTGATTTTAAATTGTTGCATGAGTGGAGTCTGTGAAGCTCTTGATTTAAGAGTAAGCGATCTTACTCTTCAATCTGTTGAGCTCTTGATACTACAAAGAACATTCTCAGGTTTCGATAATGCTGTAAGCTGTTGATTCGAGTATAAGCAATCTTAAATTTGAGTATGTTTTGCATTGATTCAAGAACTATTCTGTAAGATTTGAGAATGATTCGTGCTTGGATTAAGTGATGAAGCCATCGGATCAAGAAAAAAGGGATCAAAAATTACTACTCGGACTAAGAATTTCACTCTTGGATCAAGAATTTGTATTCTTATCGAACTTCTGACATCGAACATTCTTGATCCAAGAAGAAAATTCTTTATTTTTACTCTGAGTGTATTCTTAGAAAGTAAAGGCTTACATTAGCTTACAGATTCCGGATACCAACAGATAAAATTTGTGAATTTGGGGCATCGGATTTTCTTGATCGGGACATTAAAAAGCTATGCGGAACGAACGGATTTTTGAATATCATGTCTCGCACACTCCTCGAACTATAGGTTCCAATCCGACTTTGCAGAGAGAAGCTCCGAAGCTCTATCGAACTTGAACCCGCACCTTTAAGTTCTCCACTTGACCCAAAATAACTTTTATGTAATCTTCACCGCTTCCATTTGATATTTTCTGGTTTTATTTTCTTCTGCTTTGAAAGACTCTAAGCTGCTTAAAGCATTTATGGGAAGCACCTACTTAGCGATAGTTCAGAAAAACCGTCAAGAGAGAGAGAGAGCGAGAAAACTAAAACAAAGTGAAGCCCTAGAAAAACTTTTCGACATTGGCATTGGCTGAGACATCGGGCAAACTCTTCCAGCACTATCTTTGGGCATCTAATTATAATCGGGAGCGGCGGCAGCAAAAACTTCACTTGACATAGACCACCCGACACAAGCGTCCACCCAAAAGCAGCGACGACATGCCAAACATGTCAATGGATGCCTCAGTTTTGTGCCACATACCCGGTCCATCATCACCAACGACATCATTATCAACGCCATCAGCGGGCCGACGGAGAGCTCCAGAAGGGGCAAACCCATGAAAACAAACACAAAAGCGAGACGGAGACGGAGGAGCGAGCGCAAAATACATAATAATAAAAACAGAATGTACAATAAAACGAATAAAAATGAATAACTGGCGACGAGGCTGAGGCGAACGTATAAAGAACACACGCACATTTTGTGGTAACCCGATACTCTGGCCAGCTACCCTCCAGCCAACCGAGGCATTCGACGAACGCAAAATGATGATGACGATGACGGCGACGGCGACGGTGGAGAGAAATACACAGGCAAATGAACAACGAACTGGAATGGGATGGGATCGGTTGATGCAAGGAGAGGGGGAACTGGCACTGGCACTGGGTCGACTCTTTTTTTTATATATACTCGTATACTTAGATGAAGCTTGAAGGTTGCTTGGTGCTGTCAAGGAATAAAGGTGAGGAATAGATGCCTGCAATAGAGGCAAGGCAGATCTAGGTTGACGAAAAAACAAAGAAATGGATTTTTGGAATTTAGCAAAATTAATTTAGTTTGTGAAAAATTCACTTGAATAAAAATCTGCTAATTTGTATGGAAAACACTTGGCAGCGAATAATCGAATATGTTTTAAGTTTTGCACATTTTTGTGACAACGAGGCAATAATAATTAGGCCTATTGTAATCTCTGAGATCTATGACTAACGAATATGGCTATATTCACTAGGCTGTTGGTGATTCCGGTTTCGTTATCCGTTTTACATATATATATGATCCTCTTTTACACATTTTCAATGGGTACAGTGTATTCATAGTTCTTTGTGTGAATGTTTCTCTAAGTTTTTTACAATCAGAGCACGATTTTTCCCTAACATTATGTCTGAGGAACAGGAAACTAGTAAATAGTTGTTTAAGAAGTTAGAAGTTAGAATAGTCACAGCCGTTTATCGCTCACATACGTTAACAATGTCATAAGCAGGGCTGCAAACCGGTTCGGAGTCGAACCGCTCCGGAGTCGGAGCCGAACCGGAGCAAAAAAAAAGTGTTCCCCGCCGAACCCAAACCTGAACCGGAGCAAACTAGTTTGACTGCGTCACGCGTGGGAATTCGACTAACAAAATGTTCGAGTGATTACTAATTTTGAAAGAATTCTGTATTAAAATCTCTGCAGATTTAAAACAGTTACACTTAAAGTCCTCAGAATGGGATTTGGTTGAGAATTTGTATAAGTTGTTGCATCCTATTTACAAAAAAAAATCTGTAAAATTTCAAGAAGCCCAAATCCTTCCCGGTTTCTACTCAACTTGATAAACTTGTCACACACTCACATTCTGAAGTCTTCTGCAAAATACTGTAATATCTTATTAAAGTGTTGAGAAAAACGGTCTCACATTTTAAGTTCAGTCCCATTTCTAAACGATTTCATTGCTCCATTTGACGGAATTCTAAGATTGACTCAAAGTTCTAATGTTGTAAACAATTGGAAAAACCATCATGGTAAAGAACTTAAAAATGTCGCATTTTTTGTATTAGCTGTTCCTGCAACACAAGTATCAGTCGAGCGGGTTTTTTTCTGTTTAAATTTACATAAATATTTTCCAAATTAGCGGAAAAAAAGGAATGTCTGAGCCCCGGTTCGAACCTGAAGCTTACCTAGCGAAGTTAGATATTTTACTTTTGAGTCAATCTAGTAAAATGCTTTTTAAAAAACCGAAGGATCTTCGCATTATATAGTCAGCAGAATAACAGAGATAGGTTTCTTATGTAACCCGGAGACAATAAATAAGAAATGCAATGCTAACTTTGTCTGTGACGAAGTTTTAGTACGCAGAGGGAAAAATCCTGTGCAGAAAACAGGGCTGCAAACCAGTTTTGAACCGAACCGGCTCGAACCCAGAATTACGGCTTTCAGATTACTGCGACCACCAATGTTAGCCTCTGTTTTTGTAAAGTCCTCGACTTAAAAGCTTATTGAATGATTCACAAAATAAGAGCTTAACATATTAGTTAAGGGAGTTCCGGCTGACCCCAGATGGGGTCACACATAGACCTTAAAGTCCTTAATGAGGCCGGGTAATTTTTTGGGCACGTTTGACTTAGAAATCCAGGAGGATTCAGCAGAATTTTTAATCTTATCGTGGCAATTGCTGGGCAGTTGCAAATGAGATGTTCTAGAGTTTCTGCGACTCCAGGTTCCATGCATTTCCTGCAGGTGTTCTCTGTCGTTATTGAGTGCCGTTAGTATGCCAATGAGCAGTCTACAGTCTCTTCTCTGGAGCTGTAACAGATAGTGCGTGAGTTTTATGTCTCTTGTCTTGCACATATTTAAGCGATTCTGCAACCACTGGTGTTTTCCCACAATGACTCTGCTTCTTTCTCTGCTTGCTCCTCCATCTTGCTGTTTAGCGTCAGTATGAAGATAGGTAGGTTTAGTGTTTCTCCCCAAGTGCTACTCAGCATCTTCTGGGATGCATATAGTGCATTGGTCGCCTTCTTCACTCTTTCTTCCACGTTCGGCTTCCATGACAGTTTACTGTCGACAACTACTAAAAGGTATTTAACGTTATTCTTTCTTAGCATATTACTGTGGAAACATTTGTCGTACTTAGACTACGGAATATCAATGTTGTCCCAAGAAAAGTTCTTCTAATTTCAAAACGCAGTTCAGTCTTATTTTATGTCTTAGTTAAGGGCTATACAGACTTGATAATGGCTATAGTCAAATATGGGATGTAGTTCCGAGGTGTTTCATTAGATGTTCTCTTCAGGACTTGAATATTTTCAATGTCTTAATTACTTTAAACTCTTAGAAAATGCTCCCGTGTGTTTTTTTATACCTCAGGGATGGGCTCTCATATGGCTTTTTCTGCAAATCCGACTAAACGAGAGCGGCGCGCCGAAACCACACGACACGACGACAGTTTGTACTATCGGTGTGGCGACAGCGCTGCCTTTAAGAGTTTGCCTATGCCCAGTAGATAGCTACGCGCTGGCACCTGCTCTTGTTTCACAATTTACTGGTATCGTTTTGAATTGAGATTGAGGATTTTGTAGCAAGTAAGTAAGAGAATGCCTTCTCCAATTAATTTGTATTTGCTTTTAAAGTCAATTATTTGAAATTGTACTTAAATTTTTGTTTCTTCTTTCATCATTCACTGCCCATTATTTTGTGCACAAACTTCTATTATTATTGTTTCTCATGACAACTTGCTGTTTTCATTTGAATAAAGTATTAAGTTTCCGTTGGCTTTTTTTCCCCGCCCTTTTGAGGTGACACCACGCAACAGAAGCATTCCTCTTTCCCACCGTAGTAGGCCATTTTAAACAATTTCCTTGAGCAAAATTGTGTAGTAATGAAATATGTAAATTTTCCCCCCAAAAAACTAACCCACTAAATTGTCAGTAAAACCAAAAAAAAAAACAATGCACAAAACCTGGAATAAGCCGCTGCACAAGCGCAAGGTGGTAAGTACACGACGAATCGTTAGCCAAATGATGATCCGCCTCATTTCCGTCCTTAGTGGGAAACGGTGTCTTGGCCAGGTCGACTGGTCTATTATATGCAGCCATTGATCGAGCATATGTTTGACACTTGGATGCAGCCCCTACCCTTTCCGACGCTACTGAAGTTTTTCTATACCTGCGGCCTGCTCTTCTTCATTGTGTTACCCATTCTGTATCCGATCATGGCATTGGCCCTCTACTACGGCATCTTCCAGTTTGTGAGCGAGCAGCACTTGAATGTGGCATTCTCGAAGAACTGGGATCTCCTGAGTGCCGCCTCGAATCTATGGCACTACCAGGTCACCAATAAGAAATATATATTATTTGTGACCATGTACATAGACCGATATCGTGTGGTAATAACGGCCATATCTTCGACAGTCGACTATATGCGCATGGCCCTGTGCTTTGTGTTCACTTGAAATCTTGGAAGTTTTGCACTGTTTTTCCAACTTTTTGCCTTTTGTAAGTTTGCAGTTTGAAGTAAATTTTCCGAGTGCGGATAACTGTGTGGGTACGATGGCATCTCTATTACCTATTCGAACTATAACAACTTTGTAGTGTTCAAAGTGCCGCTGGGTTTTTGGGCGCCGTTGCGGTTAGGTGGCCAGCTACAAGGCCTGCACATGCAAAAAGCGAAAACAAATAATAAACAATATGGAAAAAGTTAAAGTAGCAGCGCTGAGTGGCTCAACGAGGCAACAGCCATAAACATATATCGAGTTACCAACAACAACAACAGAAACCCAGCTACGCAGTGTAAACTATCGTAGGGTAGGCGATGCATGTGTGGTGGTACGCGTATCTGTGAGATACTTTTGTCAGCTGCTTTCGTGCGAGTGTGTGTGCTGGTGCTGCATTGCGGTTGCCACGGCATTGCAATTTTTATTTTTATTACGACAATTTTTCGCTTTTATTATTTTTGTTGCCTGCCATAGTCGCAGCTCGTGAGTTTGTGGGTAAGTGATATACCATTTAGCCATAATGGAAGTGTCCCGGAGAAAGCTGCATTTTATTTTTAGCCAAATGTTGAGCGGAAAGGTTAAAAATAAATGAGAATTCATTTGAGCTTTTAACTTTCGCAAGATTCTTTGAAGGTCGCAACCAACAGCAGAATCTAAGTTTCTTAACTGGAAATAGCGCGAATACAAATTGTTCCGATCTATAAGGAATCTTTTGCCCATTTTATTTTCCTTTTTATTTTAGAAAGCAATGGCATTAAAATATTAGAATTGTTTCGTCCAGGAGAACACACATGTTAAATTGTTCGTTTTCCTGGTAATAAAATTCGTTGCATACTTTTCGGAGCAGCATGTGCTGTTTTCTAGTTACATGAATGTTAATGCTCTTTTTCAATTGAAATAAGGCTATGCTACATATTAAGCATCTCTCGTTCATCTTCATGAAGAGATTCAAAAAGAAAGCCGCCGATATATCTGAGGTCTTGTGTGTTTGGCAATATGGTATTAACTATGCAGCGCATTTAAGACCGATTTACCATGTTCCTGTTTTTTGGAAATCCACGGGATTTTGATGGCACCCAAAATTCAGACAATTCAGACTAAATTAATTGAAGTTCGAATACAGAATATCATTTATATGCATTGAAAAGCTGGCTAAATTTTGTGGAACAAGGGATTGTTATCAAACCGAAAAATTAGGAAAAAAACAGAGCTTAAATTGCAGAAATAAATTGCCTCTAGCAAAAAAGGCGCTTTCTGCAATCAACAACGCATTAGAAATATATTCGATAAATTCCTTTCATTATGGATCCCTAAAAACACCTTTCAAGCACCAGATATTGCGGCTAAACGTTCTGAGGTCAGACGAATCAAGTTAAATTTTGCTGGATATAATGGCAAACCCCAATTAATACTGCCTACGATCTGAATTGTACATACTATTGAGATAGATAAGCATAATGGAAGCAGTATATTGATATGGGCAAGCTATTTCGCTCCGGGTGTTGGTTAATTATTTTGATTACAAGACTATACGTGTTGCTTCCATATTCCGTGGAAAAAGTATCCGTGAAGTGAGAGTTTAAGCAGAATAACGACATCAAACACTCATCAACTTGCAACATAATGGTTCAGGATATAATTATTTATTTAATGGAGTGTCCTTTTCAATCACCTTATACTATTCCAAATCTATTGAAATATTTGAGGGACTAAGACGTACTTTTTGTGGCCGGCTGTGTCCAAGAGATTGGGAGAAGCTCAGCCTTGACCTTTTGGGGCTGTGTATAGTCAATTATTATTATTATTATTATTATAAGTCGGGACTTAAACGTTGAAGCAATCTTCAAGAAGTTTTCTTAGAAGACGAGAAATTTAAGGGAAAATTAGTAGAACTTATAAACTAAAGGTGCCCGACCTGCTAAAAAAAACTTCATTTGTATTTATTGTACATCGTGTAAATACCCTGCAGTTCTACGTTTCAGTACTGAATTTTTCAGTGCTGACTGTTTTATTACTTCCCATGAAACTCACCCATGAGTTCAACCCTTGAAATCATGTCTAAAATCAGCAGAGGTCATGACGTATTGGGACATGTTTCTTAAGTTCATGGCTTAAACTCATTTAAGGGCAGGCCTAAATTCATGACCACTCCTTCCATTTTAGGTCTGATTCAGCTATGATTCAGGTCTGAGTCGAACTGAAGGGTAACAGCTAAGTCCATAAATCAGCAGGAAAGTTTGTAAAACAATCTAGAAAAGCGTTCAGAATTACTTGTCCAATCCTCACCCCATAAAAGCCTCTGTTTCTTAAGACCCTTTACTCCAAAACGTATTAAATGCTTGATAGTATTTTTTGTGTGTAAACTATCAAATCGAATTTTATTTAGGGCCTGCTCTCAGAAACCATAAGTTTGACTTCGTATGAATAAAATGTTGTTCAAAGGCTATAAGCTTTCACAGCTATTCAATGGTGTTCTAATCATAAGAAGTACTGTGATGAAAAATCATTTTTAGTAGGTCTGAGAATATCGATTTTAAATTGAGTGCTAAATAGTTTGATTGTACACAAAGGTACACACAGAATATTAAGTTTGTGCAAAAATATACAACAGCCAGAAGGAAGCGTCTTTGACCTCATAAAATAAATATTCTCTTAACCAGCATCAACAGCCGAGTTGATATAGCCATGACCGACTGTCTGTCCGTTCGTATGAACAAACAGATCTCAGAAATGGTAAGATAGACACAAGTTTACAAAAAGGCAACTTTTTAACTAGGATGCTGGATTAAAATAAATTGTCTGTTTTGCTCCAGCAAGTCAGGATTAAGAGAAATTTGCTTAAATCTGTTTTGAATGAGGCTTGTTCACATTTCTAGATCCTGAAGCCACATTTGTTTACCTATTCAAACCAAATTTGTTTCAATGTAAACTTAGTTGAATAACGATCACGAAAACTAAAACCTAAGAAATGTTCTGATTCCTAAGATACCTTTATTTAGATTTAAGTATGGAAGACATATTTGAACTATACACTTATTCCCCATACAAATTCTTAAGATGTATCTGCCAATTGAAAAAAGTCACAAAATTAAAATAGTTAATAGACCACTGGGGCACTTAATTTTAGTACATATACACATTTTTTATATTATTTCATAATATTAACGTTGTAATTTTCTAATTTTAAGAAATTTCCGTGGAAATCATTAATTGAAATATGTCGAAAATTTGTATGGTTCTTAGAAAATAGCTTCTAAAAAGCGTTATGATATCAAAAAAGTGCAATTATAGTAAAATTAAAAGCACAATGGACTATTTAATTAAATTTGTGATTTTTCCAATTTGTGAATAAACTTGAAGAGTTTTTAGAATTAGGGGGAAAAGGAGAAATTACACAGAAAATTCGTATTTAAGTCAAAATAATGGTATCTTAGGTAACAAAACAAATCTTTGGTTTTTCGTGATCGTTATTCAACAAATTTGGATTGAATAGATTAATAAACATGGCTACAGGACCTAGAAATTAAAAAACCTCGTTTAACACACGGTAATGCTAATTTCTCTTGAACCTGACGTGCTGGGAACATTTATTTTGAGTTCAGCACCGGAAAACACATTTGGAACATTTGATATCTTTCCCTAGTTAAGAAGTTGTCCTTTTTTTTGGAAGCTAGTGTAATTTTCTACCCATATTTATAAATCTCTTGCCCCGACTTATAACCAACTCACAGCCTAGACCGCTTATCCAAGTGATCTGAGATTTGACATACTCCTTTGTTTAATCATGAGAACATAAGAGAGGAAATTGAAAAAGTCGATCACGAAACGAATTAAAATTGAAAAAGCATTTGTATGGGGTAACTTTTTTTTATAGGATTCTATTGATAACTTTGTTCAATTCACTTAAAATATTGAAAATATCAACTTGCTTGTTGAAAAACACGCCGGGGGTTTAGCCAGTTCAATATTTGTTTAATCAAAATTGTGAATCTTAACACAGTTTTAGTTATCGTTACGGAAATTTAAGAATAATGTAGAAAACCAGCGACTTTCTACTATTTTTTACATATTATTTGATTGATAGTCTCAGTAATGAATATCATATTTGTGTTCCCATTTTGTACTTTGGTTTTCGCTTGTTTCGGTCCAACTTCTGGTTTGAATAATTTCAATTTCAAAATTTCATAAAAAAAACTATTTACAATTCTCTCCAAAGATTGAAACCACGTTTTTCTTTCAAAAAAACTAGAAAAATAAATTGCCATCGACTGGAAATCTGCTCAAGCCGCGGTCCACATCAAAATAAAACATTTCACTTCACAAATTTTCCCTTCTATTTGCACTTCACATGACTTGTAACGCCGTTGGGAAAAAGCAAACACCCAAAAGGATGGCAGACAAGAAAAGGATGTTTAATATTTGGTGAGTGAGAGCAAAAGGAAACAAAAACGGATGGCTATTTGTTTTAGAGGAAATGCAGATGTTTTTAGCCGTATTTGTTAGTCCAAGTAAAAGATTTAATTAGTGGCCCGGGCCTGTCAGACATATGCCGTCTACATATATGCATTTGCCTATAATAATATATCAACAGAATAAAAAAAAATAATATACGAAGAACAATATGTTAACGGCCGTGTCAGCGAAATTTCCATTTACATATTTTCACCCCAGTCCTTGACACTAATTAAACGACCTTGTTGTGTGAATGTATGGATGTGCGTGCAAGCATACATATAGTTGGTAAGAGCAAATGTCAGCAGGCGAAATATTCTTAATTTGTTTGGAACTTACTCTTTATGCTCGGCTGCTCGATCTCTTTGTCGGCGATTCTTGAACCAATTGGAAACCTGTAAAAGATTTATGTAAAAATAGCATTTAGTTTTTCTGCTTGTAGAATATGCAACTGTGTGCGTGTGTGAGTGTGTGTGTGAGTGCCATGATTAATGATATGCAATTAACATGTGGAAATTTGGCATTTGTGAAAAACTGCAAATGAGATTTGTCAAAAGGAAGATGCGTTTTGAATGACGGCCAACTACTAAACTGATGCCGGTGATGATGATTGAATGCCTTACCTGTGTGGTGGTCAGTCCTGTGGCCTCGGCCAGATCGCGTTTCTCGCGGGGCGATGGATAGGGATTGTGCGCATACCAGTCTCTCAATACCGAGCGGGATTTCTCCTAAAGAATTGAAATGAACAGATTATTATTCTTTGTGCAGAGTTATGTCCGTCCAATTCACCCAATTCATCTGCCCATTAATTTTTCAATCAACTGAAAACCCTCAGAGATAAAATCCAAAATGTAAACAAAAGCCGGACAGGAAATCCCATCAACAACCCCTTGAGTCCAGGAGGCGTTACCATTCCGCACATGCGAGTGTGCACTCACTAGGATGCAGCCCAGTCAGCCATCCAGACATTTCTACGATTTCTTTCTGTTTATTTCCCCCCTGGTTGCCACAATTAAAAAATGAAAAGTTGCCTGTGGGGGGGCCTCACCTTAAAACAGTAGCTCGTCTCCTCGCCATCCCAAATGGTGCGGGGCAATGGAAATTTACGACGAACACGATATTTGCCAACAGCACCCAAAGGTCTTCCGCGCAGTTTTTCGGCTTCCACATAATGCGCTACATGCAGTAAGTAAAATAAGTGAAAGAATTGTTTGGGGTTTTTGTATTTTTTGTTGGCTTTTTTATGTTTTTGTTTTTTGTGGGCAAAAGGGGAGAGGAATGCCTGTCTCACCTTTCAACCACAGAGCCTGCAGCTTGGCGTGATTTTGGGCCGAGAAATGATGATGCTCGAGCAGTCGATAGAGCTCCTTGTACTGACCGCGATGGAATGCAACGACTGCTTTGGCCTTTAGCACAGATTCGTTCAGTTGCAGTTTATCACATTGTGGCAGCGACCAGAGGAAGCGGCCCAGTCTTTCAATATTGCCAGCCTGTTGGAGGACCTAGGAAGAATACAAATGGGGGTGGAAACTATTAAGCATGGTGGTTAAGATTTGGTGAGAAATCAATTGGAATTTCAGAAGTCTCAAGTCTCAACTATTTTGAGCCGGTTCCAAAAGGTTCCAAAGCATATTAGTGTAGGATTTAAGTATTGGCTGGCTCTGAACCAGTTTGTTTTGTTTGAAACAGGGCTGCAAACTGCACAGAGGAAAAATGGATATGAAAAAATATCCGTTGGATGATTTTCCGTATCCAATTGGGAAGGATATGTCTTAAATATCCTTTTTATCATCCAACGGAGCTGAAAATCATTCAAAGGATAAGACAAAGGATCATCCATGGGATGATTTTTCAGCTCCGTTGGGTGATTAAAAGGATATTTAAGACCTATCCTTCCCAAATGGAGTTAATTTATGGGCAAATTCGCTCTTAATTTAAGAAAGCTTTAAGCAAAACATCCACAAAAATGTCCACAAATTTATAAAAAATTGATCTGCTTTTCTAAATTTAAAAAATTATTAACTATAAAATGTGATGTTCCGTTTTGTCTTTCTAAGTTTTAGAAAAAACTGTTTAAAAGGCAGAAATCTCTCGAGATTTTTGTATAAACCATTGAACTTAGATCTAGAGCCCTGCATGAGTGGAATCAAAGTGCCCTTTGATTCACTTACTTACTGATTTGATCTATCTATGAATTTCTAGTCATGGTCTCAAAATTATTGACTCATTGAATTATAGCTCATGACATGAGGCATGAGCTATATGATCTGTTTGAAATAGTTCAGCTCAGCTCAGCTCATGCTCAACTCAAATGGCGTTCAATGCTGATATAAACAGCTAGAGCCTTAATGTCATAACTTTCTGGACTTGTTTTTATTAAAAATTTGAATTTTATTGCAAAATCAAGAACTATTAATAAGAAAGAAAGTCGGTCAAGCCTGACTATAAGATACTCTGTACCAACGAAATTATACGCTCAGCATAAACTTTGATGCTGCAGTAGCAGCTGAAAGCAGCGGTGCTACAGCGCTGCAGCAGCGAAAAGTCTTTTGATCATAACTCGAAAACCGTTTATCAAATCTTCACCATTCCTTTGGCGGATCGATAAGTTACCTGATTACCAAATACGTCCAGAAGGAACAAACCGTCTATCTTTAAAACTGTGGGAGATATGACGTTTTTTTCAAATGACGGGGGAGTGAGAAGCATATGTCCCATACATGTCAAACCTCTATTTCTTACCATCTCTGAGATCTGTGCGTTCATACGGACAGACAGACATGACTCGGCTGTTAATGCTGATCAGG
>JAWNNO010005028.1:0-64691 GCA_035044985.1 Lordiphosa fenestrarum | reverse complement strand
ATTGTTCATAAAATTGGTTATAATAATGCGATTTAAGTCAAATATGCGCCGTTTTGTTCGATGACGAGTTCCCAACGAGATGCCAACTTCATAATGCCCGTCTTATAGAAGCTCGCTTCCCTATTGTCAAAAAACTCGGAGAGCCAATTTTCACAGGACTCTCTTGTGGCCAACTTCCGACTACCAAGCTCGTTCGCCATGGACAGAAATAGGTGGTAATCACTTGGTGCGACATCCGGACTATACGGTGGATGCAAAAGAACCTCTCATCCGAGCTCCCGGAGTTTCTGGCGCGTCACCAAAGATGTGTGTGGCCTGGCGTTGTCCTGATGGAAGACAATTCGGCCTCTGTTGATCAAAGATGGCCTCTTCTGCATGAGTGCTGCATTCAAGCGGTCCAGTTGTTGGCAGTACAGGTCCGAATTGAGCGTTTGGCCATAGGGGAGCAGCTCATAGTGGATGATTCCCTGCCAATCCCACCAAACACACAGAAGAACCTTCCTGGCCGTCAATCCAGGCTTGGCCACCGTCTGGGCAGCTTCACCGCTTTTCGAGCACGACCGTTTGCGCTTCACGTTGTCGTAAGTGACCCACTTTTCATCGCCAGTCACCATCCGCTTCAAAAACGGGTCGATTTTGTTGCGATTCAGAAGCGATTCGCATGCATCCATACGGGCCAAAATGTTTTTTTGCGTCAAGTCGTGTGGCACCCATACATCGAGCTTCTTTTTGAATCCAAGCTTCTTCAAATGGTTTATAACGGTTTGATGACTCATGCCCAGCTCTTGGCCGATGCTACGGCTGCTACTATGCCGGTCTCTTTCGATCAATTCAGCGATTTTATCGCAATTTTCGACGACAGGCCTTCCGGACCGTGGCGCATCTTCGATCACCTCTGCACCAGAACGAAAACGTTGAAACCATCGTTGTGCGGTGGAAATGGAAACTGTATCGGGTCCATAAACTGCACAAATTTTATTGGCAGCATGAGATGCATTTTTGCCTTTATCGTAGTAGTACTGTAAAATATGCCGTATTTTCTCTTTATTTTGCTCCATGTTTGCGACGCTATAACTCACGAACGACTAAAAACAAACAACAATAAATCAAACACGTGTTAGCGCGTGAAAAGAGCTTTCCAAAAAGCTCTAGCGTGAACCGATGCGACGAATACAACTAGAACTACGCGATTGCAAAGACAAGCTTGCGGAAATACCGCAAGCTTTTTGACAACCTTATATATATGTATTTGAAACCATATAACCCAAATTTATTTTCCATTTAACATTTATAACTTAAATTAAATCACTTCATGTAATACTCTTAATGATGAGATTCTTTTCACATTTGACTTGTGTAACTAATAATAACAGAATGAAATTACTCCTCCAGCAACTGGTTCCTATTAGTAAATAGGAGCATATCGACGTTATTTGGTTTTAAAGAGGCACGCCTGTCCGAGATTAAGTTTCCAGAATATTTTTCCATCTTCCTCCCTCGCACACTCCACCAACACCAATATAAGCTATCCTATAACAGAATAGTAAATGAATTAGATCCATTGTAGTTTTTTACAATTTTGTTCTTACGCTGTGTTTCGCCGCTAAAAATAGTGATGGAACTTTTTTGATCTTAATCGATTCTCAAAAAAAATATCGATGTTTCTCACGCAGGCAAAAAATCGATACATCGATTCGAGAATCGATTTTTTTGCCAGCTCTACTAGAAATACATGAATATCGTATCATTTCAACACAAATACTCAATGATCCCTATTGAGAGGTACAAATATTCAACTAATTGTGAGTACATTTTCTAATAATCTCTGAATAAACACTTATAATCGTAGTCCTAAGTTACAATTACGATTACTGGAAAATCATAATCAGGAATTGTTTTTAATTATCTGAAAAATTGTAATGGTATTTCGCAAAATTATATGAGTTCAGAAACACAAACTCAGAGTGTGGGATTCCCAATCAAATTAAAAAGCAACTTCCTCGAAAGGAGTGCAGTCTAAAGACAGGTATATTTAAAGCTCGGTGGTAGGTTGCATTAGATATATAGGATCACATGTCTTATAATTGGTGATCCTGAAAAGTTACATTGATCTGGCAACGCTAAGTATAAATTCGGTCGATGAGCGGTTTCCCCCGATTTAACCGAATTTCGTCTTAACGACTTAAATCTTGTCAGTGAGTTGAACCGAACCGAACTGATTTGTTTTGTGGTTTCGCTTCTGCAAGTTCGAAAGAGCCCCTGTTCGGTTCGCTTTTCGGTTTTTCAAATAGAATAAGCGGTTCGGTTTCGGACAGGTTCGATTCAGTTCAGAACCGGTTTGCAACCCTGAGCCATAAATCTTTATCTGTACATTTTGTACAAAAGTAAATAAAATTAATTTACGAAATTCTCGCAGTTAGTTCATGTCGATCAGGAAAGTCATATGCTATGTGTCTTGACTGTGAACCGGTTTAAAAGTCGAACCTATTCAAAAGTGATGAAGTAGAAGATATTAAAGCTATGAAATTGAAATTTGGTATAAAGGTTGGCAATATGGATTGTGATATTTTACTGGTTCAGAACCAGTTTTCTATTGGTTTCAAAGTTGAACCGTTTCAGTGAGTGAGTCGGTGCCCAATCTCAGAATTTATTCATGCTACGAACTTGAAGTGGTTGGTTACTGTGGCATAACCGGTTTCCAACTTGCTCAAAAGAAGTTAAGTCCCATATGTATGAAGTTATTAAGCTTTAATGCTAAAATTTGGTTTGTTGGTTGGGTAAATGACTAAATGTTCCAAAAATGGTTTAAAGCCATAGCTTGGAATTTTGTTGGTTTAGAACAGGTTCCAATAGTGGCTCAGAGCCAAATCTTCGAAGTTCCTTAAGCTAACAACTTGTAATTTGGTCTGCGCCTTGGTTATGAGGAGTTCGATATTTAACTGGTTCAGAACCGGTAACGAGCCGGAACGAAGGTGGAACTTGTTCAAATGTAATTAATTTTTTCGACATAAGCCACTGCCAATAATTTAATGATCAATAAAACGCTCGGTGAAGAGTGATTTCTTATTCTTTTATCGGTCTCCCTAACTTACGCTCTCTTAGTGTCTCGCGCACTTAAACTCCAACGCACCTGATGCAGGTTCCTGGAGTTAAATGCAGTTGTTGAATATGCTTGAACATGCGTAAAGCCTAATGTTAAGCTGTGATTCTCATTAAATGTCTCCAATTTAAAAAATACATTTAACACTTCAGACAGAAATTGTTAAAACTAAGTATGCTAACAAATCCATAACTGAACCCGAACTGAACTGACCCTTATAATCTTAAGTCCGCACAATACTGAACCCGAACCGGACATATTGAAAAACAGTTCGGGTCAAATTATTAGTTAAGATGCGTTTTATAATTCAAATTGAAGTTCGGTATAATTCGAGTATATTTTCAAACTTCTTTGTTTTCACTCCCGAAAATAAGCAAAAATCAAGCTGTGAAAAACGGAATATTGTTTACTTAGATTCAACATTGAACTACAGATTAAAGCAGAGTATTCTTAGAAATTCATGTATATTCCCCAAAAACAAAGGTTAAGTTCTTAAGCGACCAAGAAAGGAATGAACCAAGAGCTTAGAGACTGGTCCGAGAAGCGCACCATAGTCTTAATGAAGGGTTCGACCCTACGGGCTGCATCTCCGGCCGAATTAAAGCCCCCAAGTTGTCCCGAACAAGTACAACAAGTTTTAAAGAACCTGTTTTATAGAAATTGCTGAATATTCGTTCTCAGTTGAGATAAAAAACTTCTTTAGATAAATGTGTTCAGCTTTGGGTCAAGTAAGTTCCAATAAAACATTCCCAATTCTATCTAATTAATTTCAATGAAAAATGTCATTCACATTGTCCATTATTCAAAAAGCTATCAGATTTAAAATAAAAATCTTTTACAAAGAATATAAACTTGAAAAAATGTTAATTGAACTCTCATTTATATCATAAATTTAATGTTTGTTTTTTTAAGCACAAAGGGATAAAAGGAGGAATATTGGCGCATTCTGAAAAGGCAACAACTTAAATGCTTTATTGCGGCTTCTTACATTTCAAATTGCTATTTAGTTAACAAAAATTAGCGCAGTTCATAGCCTGAGCTTGTTAACTAGTTCATTTGTTTAACACGCAATGTCTGCGAGTAGTCTGAACTAAACAAGAATAAAAGACAAAACTTCATTAAGCATAAAGCTCCCTCAATGCTGGCAACAGCTCCTACTCAGTAAGGCTTACATTGCTTCTTTTGCAAGCTCGGTTGCTTTTGACAACAACAACCAATAGTCAGAGCAGTCACCTTTATATCCACAGCGTGGAAAAACACAGTTGATAATAAATGGCACAGATCTTTAAAATAAGCACATAACCTAGAAAAAGGCTTCCGTTGTGTTAAATTTGTTGTTCTTTTGTTCAATAAAGGGTGCGACTTAGTTTGAATAAAAATCGTGGAAACAAGATGATGGCCCTTACCCTGACCAATCCTGTTCTGGTATTATCTCTGTTAGTTCACATCTTAATAATATTCCAAAACCAACCTAAGTCACATTATAAATTGGAACATGAATAATGTTCGACTACTTTTGACAAATGCTTTTTGCATTGTTATCCCTTATTGTTAATAATTTATTTAAGAACTCTCCCTCTTTATTAATTTCCGTTCACCTGCTGACCCCATTCGTGTTATTAATTTAATTACATGCAACTTGGTTGTACGAATAATTCAATCAGCCGATAGAAAAGAGCCACTCATAACTGTCTGCGTGTTCTGCAGTGTACCACATGACGTATGCGCAGTGCGGGCCCCAACCCCACCCACATACCACACAGGCAAACTGTAGCTGACGGCTACTACGTTATGAATTACATTTCAATATGCTTCAACGTGTTCATCATTTATTAAACCGTCTCAGAGCAACAGAAGAGCGTCAGCGGCCGAAATGCCAGAATAGAGTGGAGCCGGCACTTGGTGGTCCTTGGCGAGATCCTGTCCTGTCGACTGCAAACAGGAAGTCGGAATGCTGTTGAGAGCGTTGCAGAGCGCCGTTTGCAATTTCCGTTTGTCACATTTGTCTAACTAAATGGAAATTTATGCAGCTGGATTGGTTCGCCATCTTCTGGCGGGGGAGTTAATGCTTTATTCACGCTCGACTGCCTAATGAAAGAGTCATTACACTCGTTCACTCATTCATTCATTCAGTCAGCCAGTCAGTTGATTCATTCATGAGAAAACAAGAGCTCGTGTCTTTGTGTCGTTAATTAATTGATTTCCATTGATGAGGAAGAAAAGCGGAAAAGAAGATTGTGGAATGGCATTAATCATACGCCAGGTTGGCCAAGATGGAAAAATAAACAGTTGGTTTTCATTTTTTAAGAGTTTCAACATGAGTTGCGAATTCGCCAGGGGTGGTGGTAGGGCGGAGTGAGCTCCAGATAATGTCAAAAGTTTTCCATTCACGCTTTAGTTGCAAAAAGTTGCATCACTCGCAAATTGCAGAAAAAGAATCGCAAATACTTTTCAATGCTTAAAAACTCTGAAGTAAATAATTTTTTATAATTGGTGACAAGCGAGAACTGCAATGAAGTCCCAGATCTTATTTCTCTCTGCAAGTCAAACATATATAATTTTTATTGTTGGTTTAAAACAATAATGATGTCGCAATTTCACTAATGAACGAGGCTGCCAAAAATCGTTGCAAAAAAACTATAGCCAAATTCCAATTCAAAGGTTCCACAGAAATCTCTTTTGGTTAATTTAAAAACTCTTGTGATTTCACAGATTCTCTAATTAAACAATTTATGTTGTATAAATGAAAATGAAAGTCAAATTAGTTAAGTAAAAAATTTGTCATTGTCATTGTGAAATAATTAGGGGAGGTAAAACATTAGTTTAATGCTTTTTATACCCTGTTCCCATTGCAAATTGGAAAAGGGGGAACAAGTATACATCAAGCAAGGCCTTACATGTAGTATATATTTTCTAAAAAGTACAATCAACTAATCATTGAGCTTGTTGAAGAGGAGTGATGTTAGTTAGGACTGAAACCGCTAAAAGGACTAAATAATGTTGTCTACTTTCAGGATGACCCTTTAATAGCTGTTACCAAAACCGGTTACATTCCAATTCAAAAACTCAAATACAAATAAATGAAAACAAATGAACAAATAGTCGGAGCACTAGACTGCAGCGCCCTTTTTTGGAGTTCTAAAGTTGCCTTTACTATAGCTGAGTGTTCCAAGAACACTAATTTTGTTCTTTTCACTCATCCAATCAATAGTAGTATTCCTGAAAGCGATTTAGATTTGATTTAGATTATTTTAAAGCAAATCTATATCAGTTTACGGAGTCACCCTTTTTGCGCGCCGATTTGAATTAGATTTCGTGAACAGCTGGTATTGTCCACTTAAGGCTGGGTCGTCTTCTTTTCAAAAGAGGCTCCAATTATTTCTAAATTGAAAGATATACCAAATTCGCCAAGTTGAAGTCGCGTCAGAATGTAAACAAACACACCAAATCAAATCTAAATCAGCCGGAAAGCTGATTTCAATAAATCTTGTAGTATGACCGATAATTCCTCGATTACTTTGGGCCCACTGGACAATTTGTATGGAGCAGCTGTGAACAGCTGATTGACGAAATCTAGATCCAATCTAAATTGCTTTCAGGAATACCACTAATTTGTTAAATTCATTCATTCTCACTAAGTCGTTTTAAGTATTGAAAATTTCAATTTGACTAAAGCAAATACAAATTTATACAGTTAAATTTAAGTATTCAACAAATAGTTTCAGTGCACTCATGCAGATCTCTATATTAAACTAAACTTTTTTTGGTTATTTCTAAATACATTTGATTTAACAAATGATACAAATGAATAAAATATTTTGATTGCTTCAATGGTATATGCAGTTTGCATTTCAACAACAATTTGTTAAACCCACCGAAGCCTTCGCGAAGGCTGTCAACTCAAGCGTAGCCAATTTACCTGCTCATCTCAGTTGGCGTTCTGAGCGCCATATCGAAAGTTTGTCAAATAGAGAAACTAAATACTGTGTACAAATGATTTACAATCAACAAAGAAATATTGCCTGATGTTTCGCAAATATTGATCGTGCCTCGACTGTTCCATTGGATAATCTTAGACGATCGGTAAACAATTGATTGGAGATGTAGAACTAGTTCGAGAGCCATTGATATCCAGCGAGAGAATCTGTGTCTTAAGAAAGCCCAATAATAATTCGATATTCAAAAAAGTTTTAAGTTAATCGATACGCGTGTGCTTACCAAAAACAAAACCCCGTCTTATGCATTTCTACATTATCGGAGTTGCTTCCTATTGTCGCAAACTTAATATACTCTGTGTACCTTTGGTACTCAGTATAAAAATTAAACTTAGTTCTTTTCAATCTAACTTTTTTGTCTGGAAGTCTTGAGAAACTTTTTAATTGTGGCACGCACCATTGACTCTAAACTTTTCACAAAAATTTCACTTGCATCAGTAATTAAATTATTTCAATAGATTAAACAATTTTAATTAGTAGCATCCGCAAATCGCAAATGGCCATTTCTGTATCACTTGATGCAATTTGCAAGTACTCAAGAAATCGGGCGAATGTTTGGTTGGCCTTGTCCATATAAATATTAGTCGTGTTTTTGGTGAGCAAGCAGTAACCGGTCTTTGCATAATAGATGCCAAGTTATTTATGTGCGGTCACACAAGCACAATGCACTCATGTTTGTATGTATAATTTATAGGATTCTCTAAGTGAGCATCGGCCAAAAAGCTTACGCATTGGTCCATTGGAAATCCCGAGGCGCTGCTGCCAACGCGGCTTAACATGAATCAATTAAAATGGCTTCCGACTTGACTCTGCGCCAGGCTACAGGATGGAGAAGGCCAGGTTGACATCTGCAGCTTAGCGGTTGACATTTTGACAGTTTTATTGTTAGAAGCATTTAACGATGCTTATTGTATTGTTTTGTGGTCGAGGCCTGTTTTCATTTAATAATGCTTGAAGGAGAAATAGAAAACATTGTAATTAAAGGAAGAATATGGTGAGCTTATTTCAAATCTGATGGTGTCTAGAAGACAAAATATTAAGATGAGATGAGAAGATGAGTGGTGAGTGTTGGTAGTGGCCACATCGCTGAAGCCTCAACTGGTATAAAAACCACATACAACTGGATCTCAGCTTAAGCGATTGGTGGAACTAAAAAAATATTTGATTTGGGACCTAAAACATTATTGGAAAATTAAATATTTGAATCTAATTAAGATTGCCTTGCGGCTGCTTATCCGTCTTCTGTAGGAGATACACAGCTGGCATCCTTTCCAAATCAGTGGGCGGAAGGTTGTGTGATTCTTTACCTGGGTTCAAGTGTAACCAGCATCAGCTTCAACGTTCACAATAAAAAATTTTGAATACTGAAACAGGTGCATACTTTTCAGAGCAGTACGCTCGCAAACATAACGGTGAAGTGCTTACATTAATGTTAATGCTCTGTTAATAAACAGAAGATGAGGCTATTAAGCATATGTTCGGCTTTGTGACGGGAATATCGAAGTCGAGCAGGGCAGACTTTCGTTTTTCGCTCAGAGATTGGAACCGATACGATAAAGATTGCGGTTAAGTTTACTGGTTTAACCAGGGTATACAACCGAGACAACGACTGTTATTTTTAACCGCCATAACCGAATCAAACCTATATTATAATCGGAAGCGTAACCGAAATTCATTTTTTCAGGTGAAGCCGAAATTGATTTTCTTTTGGTTAACCATAATCGAAACAAATTAGCCGGTTACCTTTCGATTTCTTAAATTTGTTAAAACATAATCTAAGATTTGATTTTTGACTGTGGAAGTCACGAAAATTCATTAACATTAGGCGTGACTATCCACCAATTCACACTCTCATTGGTTAGGAAAGTGCACATCAATAGAAGACTACACGACGTTCTAGGTTTTGGCAGCAACAACAGACACGTCGGTTGAGTATCATTCAATGAGTTAAGCCTGGGCTTGCTGACTTTTCAAATTATACCTCACTAACGTGCTGAAGTCAGTGGCTCAAAAGGGTCATATTCGTTCTCTTTTCTGAGTTCGATGGATCGTAGTATTTAAAGGTTTTGATTTCCAAGAAATGAATCGAAAATTCAGCGTAAAATTCAGAGTTGCCCAGAGCTAGCTTAAGGCAGAGTAGATAACAATGCATTTGAAGAAAATGGTTCTTTTCGGTACACATTTTTTATCTCAAACTAAATCAATTATCGACAGCAACAAAGTCGCCAACCACATGCAAAATAGCATAATCAGGTTTTGAAAGTGGAGACATATAACAATTACAGAAAACTAACAGAAATCGATAATTGGCCTATGTACATTAGAGCGTATCAGCCTTGTATGAAAAAAAAATTTTTCTAGTTCTTTGAGGCTCATAGCTCAAAAAATTCAGAATATTGTATAGAGAATTTAACGAAAATCCAAAATCAGATATCTTAAGGTTAAATGGTGCCGATGAGGCTTTAAAGTTTCTAATTTCCCCGTAATTTATTTTTGAATTATCAATGTAGGCAGAGACCTTTTACCAAAATGTCTAAAAAATAATTCAAATACTTCATATATTGAAAAGCTACTAACACGATGGGAGGGCACCAAATTAATGATTCTTCCGAATGTAAAACGCTTTGAATTTTCTCTTATAATTACTTCTTCTTTGTCTTCGTTGAATACTTTGAACAAATATCCAGAAACCCCATGCTTGCAGATAAGATTCTGACAAAATTCAATTGACGATATTAACTTCTGTAAATTCCAATAGTTATGCAATCTAAACAACTCATGCAATTTTTTACCTTTTATGAGAAATTTAAAAGAGAATTATCTGGCTGGGTTTGTGAAATCGGCCCTCGTCTAAGAAAATCTCATACTAATAGGAGTCTTTCGTACAGTGCAGTTTTATGGTTAAGAGCTTAAGCTAGTCCAATTTATCGCCGGTCATTAAAAATAACTAAAATAAAATTATATAAGGGTTTAACTTATAATAAGTATAGTTTTATTGTACAATAAAATGAATATAAATAAAATTCATTATGGTGACAGTTCTTTCATCGTTCTTTCGTTCTTAATTTCAAGATTTGTTAACTTCTGAAACGAAAAGTGCATGTGGGCAAGGCAAACAACTTCAAGATCTAAAAACTGCCGAAACGGTGCCACCGCTGGTATAAATAGATGTTCCATAAAGTGTCATTTTTGGATCGTTTTCCAAAAAGTGCATCACTGTAATATAGTTGGATAGCTGCTTGTTAGCAACAAAGCAAGGACGTGTACTGTTGAACAGTGTTTTTCCCAAATCCATGGCAGATCCCAGATTAAGTGACACATCACGACGCCCTTCTACATTTTGCATGGAAGCAATTAATCACAAATTTGGTGCCCTCCGATTGTGTTGCTAGCTTTACAATTTGTGAAATATTTGAATATTTTTTTCGACATTTTGGTAAAAGGTCTCTGCCTACATTGATAACTCAAAAATAAATTTCGAGGAATTTGGAAACTTTAAAGCCTCATCGGCACCATTAAACCTTAAGATATCTGAATTTGGATTTTCGTTAAATTCTCTATAGAATGTTGTAAATTTTTTGAGCTATGAGCCTCAAAGAATATAAAACTTTAAAAATCGTATGGAGAAAAGTACGCCCTAATGTACATTGCACACTACAGGAAATGTTCTGAAATTTTAATGTTTTCACCATTGATTTAGCATAAAATCTTGATGATTATGATGAATGATTTTCGTCAATCTAAAGTGTGCACAGTGCAATTTAGAAATGAAAGTAACTAAAGGATTTTTTATACACTTGCAGAGGGTATTATAAAACAGTCCAGATGTTTGTAACGCATAGAAGGAAGCATTTCGGACCACATAAAGTATATAAACTCTTGATCAGCATGACGAGCTGATTTAGCCTTGTCCTTGAGCTATCTCATCCGTCAGTTTTAAAACTATCGCGACCAATTTTTGCACAAAGTCATCAGGTACAAATGCACACTTATCGGAGCCGGCAGGATCGGATGACCTTAACATATAGCTGCCATGTGAATGATCGGTCGATAGACAAGTTTTAGTGAGTAAGGGCCCTAAGGGCCGTTTTGTCATCTTATTGGTTTTGCAAATCTAGGTGGTTCTGGTGTATTTGTACTGCTCATTTTGAGCATGAGTTATGCAAATGATTAAAATCCACATCCAAAACATGATCCTGAGAAAACGGCCCTTAGAGAGAAATACTTTTGTGTTTTCAATGGAAATGTCCGTAAAATTGGCTCATATTTATTTGATATGCTTTCACACAATTCTTTTTTTGTCAAAATCGGATAACTATAGCATAAAGCTGCAGTATGAATGATCGATAGAAAAGATGTTCTAAGTTTTAAATAAGTCTTAGTTAGATAAACGTGCCGCAAGGGTATACAAACTTCGGTCTAGCCGAAGTTAATTTACCTCTAATTTTTTAATGACTTTTTTCATGAAATTGCTCATAATTTGACAAACGCTCATTCGATCTTTACCAAACTTTTGGCGAGTGTAAAAGTTATGAACCTTCCTTGTATACAACTGTCCAAGATATGGCTTTTTCTGCAAAGCGGAGGCGGGAGGGGGCATGCCAAAAAATAGAAAATATACTCGACCTGCTTGCAAGTATAAGATGTTTTTGTCCCATACACGTCGAACCTCTACCTGTTACCATCTATCAGAATCTGTGCGGTCATACGAACTGACAGGCAGCCATAGCTCTATGGATTGTACTCTAGATGCTGATCAAGAATATTTATAGGGTCGGGTCGAAGATGCTTCCTCACAGTGTACTTTCGATACCGAGAAAGTAAACGCAAAACTGCTTTAACTGCTTGCCACTAAAAAGCTTACATGCCAAAGCTCAAGTGAAAAAGCTTTGAAAAAAAGCAACAGAGGGCGCTGTCTGCTGGTCGCTGGATAAGTTTAGTCAGTGTTTAAATTACTTGATTGTTTAAAGTAGCAAAAGTCGCAATAATTTTAATTTTCACAGCTTCGACCGATTTGATTTGTGAAAAGCGATGCTGCAGCAGCAGCCGAACAAAATAAAAACAAGCCGTTAATCAAACTACTTTTGGTCTCTTTGCATTTTTCTCTCCTTAATGGATTGCATAAAGATATTTTGTAGAAAAATTGCACACATAACATATGCATTTCATGTAGAAAATAAAATATAGAAAGGTAGCTCAAATTGAATAAATAACAATTTTCAGTGCTCAGGCCAATTTCCTTATGAAAACAACTGAGATAAGACATGATATCATTGGGCGTGTTCAGCAGAATGATCGATCGTTGAGCAAGTATCAGAAAAAATGTATATATCGAAAAGTATGTGCTGAACGCAGAGCTACATTTTATCGCAATGTTGCTTAAATGAATATTCGATTTGACTCAATGCTCTTCAGTGGATGCCGTGCGTGTTGCAACTACTTGAAAAAGGGACTAAATATATAAAAAGAAATTGAACTGCCCCAAACGCATCCTCAAGTGATCCTTAAATCCATTCGGAATTGGCTGACCGTTAATTTGTGAAAATGCTGTGAGCGTATGAGGTGGCCTTTAGGTTTTTTAATTGACATCTCAACACACTTTTTCCCTCAACTAAATCGATCAGGGCCTTCTTTAATGGGGGCGCAATAATATTCTCAAAAGCGCGTTCGAAGGAAAAGTCATTTTAAAAATATGTGCAAAGCAAAATGACAACAAATTAAAAATTGGTATCGAAGACAAATCTTTCGCAGCATGCCTATCGATATACAATTACAGCTGTCGGTAGCAGTATCACTTAAAAGGAGCAAACTGTTTCTTTGATACATGCTCCTCTATCATGACACGTCAAATTGGCTATCATGATACAGTATCAATCGAGTTCAGCAGAATGATCATAAAAATTACTGCTTGATCATGGAGCAAGTTGTTTTGCTGAACCCAACCATTGTGTTATAAAAATAATTAAAATGAAAACATTTTTTTTATAATTAAAGACAAAAAAAATCGATGATTATAAACAATTAATTAGTTTTTTCGTGTTCGATTTTGCATCTCTCGAATAAAGGCTTCGACGATCTGTATTTTTATTGTAGGATAAGCTAGAGGAAAACATCTTCGCCATTAATGTGAAAAAGACAAAGCGCTAATAATTACACAAGGCGACAAGGTCCAGTGTATTGAAAGGTTGTTGATTAAATGTGCTAAACACGAATCTTTTTTCAAAACGGATCAAAATGTCTCGATTTTTGGTAGTCGGAAGTTAAATATGCTTAAAATTCACATTTGTATACTCTTTGGGTTTGTTTTTTTTTTAATTTTAAATTTTCTTAAAGCAGTGGTGGGCAGGATTCGGGAAAAAGCCAACAACTGAGAAAACCATCCCCCTAGTAGCGAGGGGGATGTCTCCTTGTGTACAGCGGCTCCAAGAAGCGAGGCAGTTTTAAATGCGTCTGGGTGGCGCCAGTTGCCCTAAAATAACTCTCGGTGCAAAGGCTTGATCATCGCTGTCCCTAAATACGGTTTCTTATCATCAAAATAAATAATAGCTGTACTGCAACTGATTTTGCTTAGCATATCTTTGGGCAGAGGAAATTAAGGAGTTTTGAATACTTGTATTTAAATTGGTATATCTCCATTGATTTGCATAGGTTTCACACAAAACTCTCTTTCAGCAGCTTTTGCTCAAATTAATCTACATCCAGACATAATGCATCATTTATTTTAAATGCAGATTCAAGTGTAGCCCACAAAAATTAATTATAGGAGCCAACAACACTTCAATATACTGAAAAAAGTCCCATTTTGTACCTTAAGCATTATTGAAACTTTTCAACCTTAGAGCAATAGCATTTCGACCAACTAGATTTAGTGTATGTGCTGAAGGCATAATAAAGCTAGTGACTTAAACTTTGACAGTACTTATCAAAGTCTCATGAATGTTAGTGAAGTCCGTGTCTATACACTCTTCGGCTAAGCTCGGCAAAAAAAAAACCAAATTGCGAAGCGAAGATTCAGATCTAAGCAGAATCATATTTGCGTATGAAAGTTACCATTATCTTTCTAAGATTTTTACAACAATATACAAATTTTAAAAGGAACCAGCCTTAATGGATTTTTTGGATAGAATAACAGTCTGGTACCTGGGATCTTAAAATCAAAAATGAAAAAGAAACTATTCTATAATTCTAAGATGTAACCAAACCATCAGTATAGCTCAAAGGAATAATGCTGCTTATTCTATTCAAGCTCCATAATCATAATCCGCCTTTAATGAGTTCAACAGAATATTTATAACTGACCAGCTGACCCGGCAGACGTTGATTTGCCTGGGTCGGTTTCCAGTCTTCCATTTCGATGCTCGTTTGTTTTCGATACACGGGCTCTCGCATGCAGCTCTCGATCGGTTTCCAATCTTGCATCTCGCTTCTCATGATTACTGCACAAGATTGAATTTATTTGAGCTTTAATTTGTAATGGTTAAGCGTTGATCAGGAATCAACATTTCGAATCTTTTCGACAAAAAAGCAGGGTTCGGAATTGCTCACGAGCGAGCCGCGCGCTCTGATTCTTTTCGGCTCTCGCTCAGAGCTGAGAGCCGCTTTTCGAGAGCCGGGAGCACTAAACGCCTCACAGCTCGTGAGCCACAGCTTCTGGCTCAGAGCAGTGAGCCACAGCTCGGGAGCCGTGAGCCATCAACCGGCTCTCGGCTCGTGAGTCACAGCACTCGGCTCTGAGCTGTGAGCCACAGCTCTCGGCTCATGAGCCAACAACCAGCTCTCGGTTCGTGAGCCACAGTTATCGGCTCTGAGCTGTGAGCCATAGCTCTCGGCTCGTGAGCCATAGCTCTCGGCTCATGAGCCATAGCTCTCGGCTCGTGAGCCATAGCTCTCGGCTCATGAGCCATAGCTCTCGGCTCGTGAGCCATAGCTCTCGGCTCGTGAGCCTTAGCTCTCGGCTCGTGAGCCTTAGCTCTCGGCTCATGAGCCATAGCTCTCGGCTCGTGAGCCATAGCTCTCGGCTCGTGAGCCTTAGCTCTCGGCTCGTGAGCCTTAGCTCTCGGCTCATGAGCCATAGCTCTCGGCTCGTGAGCCACAGCTTTCGGCTCTGAGCCGTGAGCCATAGCACCACGCCTTCTTTATGTATACTATATACATTAATAAACAAAAATGAAACTTTGCCAGTCCCGACAGTCTGTTGTCTGTATCTAAGAAGTGCAAAAGTGTGTAACAGCCAGAAGGAATCATCTCCGCCCCAATAAAGTATATATATTCTTGATCAGCATCAAATTTTGTGGCTCACGAGCCGAGAGCTATGGCTCATGAGCCGAGAGCTATGGATCATGAGCCGAGAGCTAAGGCTCACGAGCTGAGAGCTATGGCTCATGAGCCGAGAGCTATGGCTCATGAGCCGAGAGCTATGGCTCATGAGCTGAGAGCTATGGCTCATGAGCCGAGAGCTATGGCTCATGAGCCGAGAGCTATGGCTCACGAGCCGAGAGCCGGTTGATGGCTCACGGCTCACAAGCTATGGCTCACAGCTCAGAGCCGATAGCTGTGGCTCACGAGCCGAGAGCCAGTTGTTGGCTCACGAGCCGAGAGCTGTGGCTCACAGCTCAGAGCCGTGTGCTGTGGCTCACGAGCCGAGAGCCGGTTGATGGCTCACAGCTCCCGAGCTGTGGCTCTCAGCTCTGAGCCAAGAGCCGAGAGCTATGAGCTGAGAGCAAGAGCTGGCTCTCGAGAGCTGCGAGCAAAGAGCAATTCCGAACCCTGCAAAAAAGTCAAACTCTCTAAGAGGCAGACTAGCAAACAGACAAACATTCATTATTAGATTATTTCCCGTTTCATTTATGCACTTATGACCAGGAATCAAATTGAAAATCACGGCTTTCGAAGTTCAAACGTTCGATTTTTACCTATATTCTTAACCGTCTTCAAGATAATCTAAACTTATTTGAATTTTTATACTCTGTACCGTAGGTACACAGAGTATTATAAGTTTGTGCAAAAGTATGTAACAGGCAGAAGGAAGCATCTCCGACCCCATAATGTATATATATTCCTGATCAGCATCAATAGCCGAGTCGATATAGCCATGTCCGTCTGTCCGTCCGTCCGTCCGTCTGTCTGTCCGTATGAACGCACAGATCTCAGAGATGGTGAGAGATGTCAGAGCTATAAAGATGATAAAATCTCTGCATACTTATGTGTGCCGCATGCGCTGTTTGCTTACAAAATGTTGAAATATTCAAATAAGTGTTAATGCTTTGTTAATTAACTTAGGAAGAGGTTATTGAACACTTTTCGAAGTCGGGCAGTGCCCACTTTAACTTACGCTCTCGGATTTATGTATATAGATTACAAATCACATCAATACAACTGCTATTTTCAATACCCAGAAACCATTCAAATCTATGAAAAAGAGATTCATACAATTGCATAGGAAACATATCCGACGCCTCAAGGAACATAGATTTTTGATCAGAAGAAACTCAAATATAAATTTGTATAATTTTGTAATACAATTTCTTTATATTTAATTTTAAATAGCTGTTTGCATATCTCAGTAACAATTGAGATGTTTATTTATGTAAGTAAATAGCTAAACTTAGTTCTACTTAAAGGGAAAATGTACGTCTTTATCATTTGTTTCGTGATTCTCTAACTAAAAATGGAACCAAATCAAATACATTGCCTTAATTTTAAGAACTAATTATGAGCTTAATGAGTTGAATATAGTGTGAGTAGGTCGACTTAATTACAAACTAAATTAACAGCACTCAATTAATTAATAAGATTTGGTATTTTGTACAAACGAGGATGCGATTGAACTAATGCTTATGGAAATGGCAAATGTGTTGAAGCAAAGCTACGAGTTATATATGTACAAAAATATCTATATACATCAAGGGTACTCTTAGGAGTCCGCACATCAGTGCGATTGCTTGTCAGTGGTGCGTTTTGAGACCACGTCACTCGAAGTGGCAGTGGGTTCCTTGGGAGCTGGCATAAGCTCGCCCAAAGCCAGCTTATTGGGCAGAGGATCGGGTGTATTTAAAATGCCATAGGGCCTCAGATGATAGATCAGATAGTCGAGGACATACATTTGATTGGGGGACACATAGTGGAAGGAGATGGCATTATCTGAACAGCAGTCCAAACCCTGAAAGAAACAATGACATAAGCTTAGATTAAATATTCCACGGACAGTTTCCAAGTGCCACCCACCTCATCCGTCTTGTAGAAGATGTACTGCCAGTACCAAAACTTCTTGTCCGTGTGCGAGGGTATCAAGTGATGCTCGGGCACAAACGGAAAGAATCGTCCCCGTCCATTTGAGTCCCGTGAATCACCCGCCAAGACTTTGACATTCTCGAGGCACTTGCCCATCTCCACGTCCTCGGCTCCAGTGTTATCCTGCTTGCAGAGCTTTGGGTTGGGAATGGCCTCGGTGACAAACCGCCGCACCGCCTCCTTGCTCAAGACATAGCCCGCACCACCCGACATATATCCTTGCTTCACATATGGCTTGAATTTGCAGCCAAAGTAAACTGGAGTCTCTGGATTGTAGGGATACAACATGAAGCGCATGTTCTCCACTATCGTGTAGGTGTCATCGTCGGCCTTGAGAAACCAATCCGCATCATTGATGTGATGCTCGTAGATGTACTTGTAGGCCTCCTTTGTTTTGCCCCACAAGTTGTTGCGTCCCTCGCCGATGGGCAGAGCCACGGCATCCAATTCCTCATCCTTGGCCGAGCTCATGAAAAGCAGTTTGTTGCAACGCTTGCCCCAGGTGCGCTTCACATGTCGCGCCTTCTTCTGATGATTCGCCGGATTCGTCATGATCCAACATAAAATGCGCACCTCACCGTACAGCTTGTCTGCTATGGTAGAGTTCTCGTGAACATGTTCATGTGTGCCCACATCCTGCTCGGGACCCGACAGCTCCAGCATATCGTGACTATGATGGGCGTCATTGACATCTCCGTGCCGGTGACCCTCATAGGGCTGATACTCGCCACGATCCGGCGTGGATGAGTAGACAAAGAGCTCGGCCAGGCAAAAACCCACAATCAGGCCAACAATTAGGGAGACAAATGAACGTTTATTGGAACGTCCTGAAATTGAAATGAGCAATAAGTAGAGTTAGCGAGAAAATATTAACACTACTTCAAAAGCAGCTAGAAGTTAAGCTAGATTGTTTCATTTTTTTTGTGAAAAGTAAACGTTTAAAGAAAAGAAATTTGCGCTACTCAAAAGATTGATTTTATTCAACGAAAAATTTTCTCTTCAAAAAGTTATCTTTTATTTTTACCCAGGATCTCCAATTTTTGAACTCAATGGTGGGTTTAAGCTTTTAAGATAAGGTTTAAGATAATTAACAGAAACAGGAATGTTCTCAACTCCACTTCCACTGCAACTTTTCGGAAACGGAATTGATTCAGTTTCTTGCACCTCAAAATGGAAAGCGATTTCAAATCAAATAAGTTATATAAGTTAAATAATTGTGTTTGTGACTGCTCTAGAAGGGTTTGAGTTTGCTGTTATGTTCTAAAGTTTTGTAAGTATGTAAGGAGAGTACGAAAGAGAAAATTGGAGGGTAAACAATTATGGAGATGTAGATATCTATTCTCTGACCTCGTTAAGAAAGAAGCTACCTTTACGGGATGAGACCATAAATTTAGGGGAGTAAGGTCGGGGGGTTTTAGGGGCACTCGAAGAGGTGTCTGGTGTCATGGGAACTGAGACCACGCTTGGTGCATTAATCGACAATCTCAGGCCACTTGCGGGCTAAGTAGCTATTCAGGTGCATGCTTTTCCCCAAGCGAAGTTAAGTCAGTTTCGGTCTGGTATGTCTCGTTAGTCTTTTCTGCTAGGCCACTACCTCCCAAGACCACCAGGATTCCATATCGATGTGTGGCTTTGTTTTGCATTAACCGCACGCGTCTGCTGTTACCATTTCCCAGGAGTAGTCGGAAGTTGAAGAGTTCAGTCCTTAGTTGAAAAAGTACTATTTTGAGTCTTCTAGACATGACTTGTTCCATGATGCAGTCATGAGTACAATGAGATAATGCTGGGTGGAGAGCCGCTTTTGATTTCGGAGTTGGATGATCTCTGTCTCCTGGAGGAAATACTTCGGTTCAGCTATTATGTGACAGTCCGAAGCTTCTTGCAGCACAGCGTTATGCGCTAGCTGGAGATTTTGTCATTGGGTGTCCCCTATTGAAGGGGACTAAATCAGGGCATCATGGTTTGACATGGATCTTTCTTTGACATTGTACGTGGTAGAGACCGTATACTTTATCTTCCTTTATGCGTTGGATTTCAGGATGGCGACTATCCAGCGGCACTAAATGTGGATGTACCGTTGAGCCTTAACTTTTTTCGAACAGATCGTTGGGAGGGTTTTGTAGGATGGTGTAACTGACCAACTCAAAAACCACACAGCACACTCCTCGAGTGAACCCACTACGACCCACTGAACACGAGTAGAACAGGGAACACGTGGGAACAGGCTAGTCTCTACAAACAGACCAAGCAGGATACGTACGTGACTTCCCATAGACCGCTGTTGGGAATTCTTGGGTAAAGCGTTGCACAATGCGCAGATTCCGGGGAACATATGTTGTGGTGACTGGTGGTAGCCCTGCCAGGCGAATAATGTCTACGATTGTTATTCGGGTCGCGACCAAACTTGGTCGATCAAAAAATATTTTTGTATTCTGACCAATCTACCTACTGAGTTGAAATAAAATTGTAGCTGTTTCTATGCAAAAGGGGTCTTGCCATAACGAGTCGTCTATTAGTGCAAACTAAGAATATATGGACATTATCACAGAAAAGTCCACAGGGACCAATAATTAAAAGTACTTGGTAATTGTCTATTATATGAAGGGTTGTCGATATTTTATCGATATATCCATATATCAATATTTTGGTTTGACGATGACGGCTTATGTTTTTCTTAGCATTTAAAAACCGTAGCAATGCCAATTGCTTTTTAGGCAGAGTAAGGGGCCAAGCCAGTCGGGACAAACGGGCCGTCGATTGGTAGTCTCTGCTATATAAGCGCTCCAAGACAAAATCTATATTGTTGAATGAAGAAAAGTGCAATGTGAAGTCAGTGGTTGCCCTAGAAACCGACAGCGACCATAAAACGGTGTTTGACCAACAAACAATAGTGGAGTACTTTTAATCCAGAGCAACTGGTTTTGTTAAAATCGTTTTCAAACCATTATTTTGAAAAAGTTAGCCCCAATCAAACTGTTGTTTATACAATATATGCAATATTTTAAGAATTAATCTTTCTGCTAAGATTATCCAGTAAGCAAAATCTGTTAGTCTTTAAGCTCTGCACTTTGAAAATCAAAAAATGTAGTTGGTCGCAGGTTTAAGTACATAAATTAAAAAATTTTGCTTTTTCTTTGATATTTGAAAGTGATACTAATTTTGTGAAGTGTTGTGTCAAAAGTACGAGAAAGAAATGAAAAGAGTTATTGAAAAAAAAACTTCACTACTTAGTTACTTTGAAAATATTGCCTGACCTCAGAAAAATAGTTCAATCGTAAATTTAAGTTATGCTATTGGAAAGATCCGATGGAACGAAAACTTGCACTGGTCATTAGTGATCTTATAAACGTAGACGTTCTGTAATATCTTTTTCTGGTTTGTGTAAGCTTTAGAAAACGATCTGTAATATCTTTACCTGGTTTGTGTATGCTTTAGAAAACAACGATATTATCGATATATCGATGTTTTTGGTCTCGATATATCAAATATCGATATTGAAAATTTAGATTTTTGATATTATCGATATTGATATTTTGAGATATATCGACAACCCTAATTATATGTAAGCTATGTTTTATCATATTTTCAAGGGAAACAATAAAAATAAACTAAAGTAAGCCAATCTTACAAAAATTCATTTTACACTTCGAGATTTTCAAAAGCGATATCGCCCAAGCATAGTTTTTCTCATTTCTGTACGTTGTTTGGATATGCCATCGATATTTTAACTAAACAAGGAGAACGTAAGGTGACTGTAAGCCCGTACGCATCAAATTTACTTGGCCGTCAACAGTCGGTCTCGAATCTTTCAGCTTTTGACATTTAATCTGCTAGCCCAGCATTTTGGCAACAAGTTGAAATAGAATAAATATGAAATCAGAACAAGCTATGTGAATTCAATTTACTTTTACTTTTTCCGTTGCATTATAAAAGAAATCATATAAATATTATAGTGGAAAAATATGTCACATTCCCAATGTCAATCAAAAAACAAATCAATCAAATTGTTAAATTCGTACTCCAAATTGCTTTACATCATTTAAAATACTTGTGAATACTAGTGAAAATTTCAACCAGATAATGTCCCGGTTCACAATGCCCGGGTGGTAAAATCCGGTATTGATAGCCAAAATGTGAGTTTATTGCATTGCTCACCTTACTAAACCGACCTGAAAGCTTGAAAAGGGATAACAATTCGCGACTATTAATTGTAGTCGCGACTATTAAATGTAGTCACCTAAATACAAGGTCACTTTTCCTTAACGTTCGTAATGTCGTAATGTCAATTCAATTTTTGAGTTACCAACAATCCGCGTGGGACTCGAACTCACAAACTAAGCCAATGTTCTAACATCTGTGCCATGCGGCTTATTTTCAACTGAAAGCTCAAGCTAACACTGATTCAACATTTTTTTCAAACATTTAGGAAAAGTGGATTTATAATTGGGTGACCACTTCCTCAAAAAAACCGACAGAAAATTTGTGTTTTAGGTCGAAATCTGGCCGTTTAAGAAAATGGATGCCTTGAAAGTTGAATTAAAGGAAATTTTTATACCCTGTTCGCATTGAAAATGGGAAAAGGGGGATCATGAAGTTGTGCGAATGTATGAAACCTTTCCGACCCCATAAAGTATATATATTCTTGATCAGAATGAACAGACGAGTCGATATAGCCATGTCCGTCTGTCTGTCTGTATGAACGCGTCGATCTCAGAGACTATAAGAGATAGAGCCAAATTTTTGCATGAAGGTAAATGTATGCCGTACGCAGATCAAGTTTGTTACAGATATGGAAAGTCTGAAGCTTCAAGCACCAGTACGGATTTCTATAATTTTTTTGCCGTCATTTTCAAAAGATCAACGATTTTCTTTAAAACTGATTGCAGCTTTGGCAATCAATAAGTTAAGAAATTTGTAATCACACACTCAAAGAATTAAAAGCAATCCATATGAGCTTAAGTCGATCCCAAGCGAAAATCAAAACAGGGTAATCAAGGATGCTTTTGAGTCGATCCGAAAAGATTGATTTGATCTACATTTTTTAGCCCAGCTAAGATTAAATTTATCCAGCGGTATTGTTATGGGGACTATTAAAAGCTAACGCTTGGTGTTTAATTTAATCCAAAAGCAAGGTAGTTTTCAGCATGATCAGGATTGAATTGAGCTCAATATGTAAAATTGATTTGATCCCAGAAAGATGTGTTCCTTTCCTTTCTTCCTTCTCATCCCTACTGACTTCTACTCCCATACCAGTTTTGGTTTATGTAAAACTTCTAAAAATCAAACGAAACATAAGAGTTTTCGTTCTTAACTTTGCTGAGTCTGGTTTTGAAAATCTAACCCTCGACCTTGCTCTGAACACCAATCGCATGGCATTTCGTTGCACGAGCTCGGTTTTAATAATGTATCGAAGTATAGCTGTGCTCTGACAAATGAAATGTCAACTAGCGTTTCATTTCGAGACACTTCTTGCGAAATATATTATTTTACTCCGAAATGATGTGAAGAAATATATATTCTTATAAATAGATTTCTACCAGGTGAAAAGATCAAATTAGTTTTGATGGTCAAACATATTTTCGTCGTGCTTTTCAGCTTAGAATTTCAAGAGATTGCCGTTATCTTTTCAACTCACCTTCATTTAATATGGATCGTCCCAGCAGGCTATTGGCAGTCATTTGGCTTTGGATGTGTTTGGATGAGTCTTAGGAATAGGAGGATCTTCGAATATCTGCTTTGTGCCAGATATTTAAGCGTACTTTGGTTGGGTTACTTGGGTGACTGGGTGAACTTGCCTTTGGTTCAGCTTTACATCTTCTGTAAGAAAAAGGAATGAGATTTGTTTTTTTTTTAACTGGTCATGCATAATACATAAACAAGACTCTGCACTCGTCGTTACAGTTGTCAAGTACCCACTATCTCAGCACTCGATACTCTGTTGAGAACTGTGTTAATATTATGCCAAAACGTGACATTTGCCACACTTTGTAGCCAGCTGCTGCCCACTCGAAGCACGGATTGGGCATTAAAAAACTGCATTCTCTGTGGCGTTTTGAACTGATAATTTGGTTCATTTATGTCACCCTTTTCCCCATTTCTAGCACGTGTTCCAAATTTTGACAATCTGCGTCTAAGGTGTAAACATTATAAAGATTAAGCAAATTGCAGCAAGTACTTTTTTCGTTAAGCAAACTTGTACAATGTCAAGTGGCTTAGCGTCATAAAATATTCAGAAACATTTAACAATTTGTTTTGTTGTGGTGCTAAAAACAAATATAATTATCTTTGGGGTCAAAAACATTATAAGCATGTTGCTTGTGGCCATCTTTTTAAGGGAATTATTGTGGAAGTGCAAAGAGCAAGGCTTAAACTCAAGTGGGAAACTGCAGAAGTTCAATAATTTGTGTAATTTATTTTATACATTCGATTCCTGGGAAAAAGTCTTTCTAACTGGCTATAAAAGCCTTGGTAGATCAATTTAGTTCTCTTCCCCTGCTCGTTCCTTATTCAAAGATTCAAATCTTTGAGAATTATTCAGCTTGGAAGCTTAAACTGATCCAATTAATCAACATGTTTCCTTTGAATCTAGTGGAGTTGTCAGGGCGGGTCATTCAACTGGCTTGACTCACTTTGTTTAATAAATTACACACTTGATTCGTTAGCATCTGTTATCAATTTTGATTCATCAATAGTCTTGTAGTATAATTTACCGTTAAACTGAAGCACAACTTTACCAAAACAGTGTTTGTTTTGTTGTGACAAAACAGCTTTTAACAAATCACAATTGCAGTTCCATTTGTTTAAAATGTTTTTTGCTTAATGGCTAATGACTTTTCGTTTTGACGTTCGAGTTACGAATGCATCAGGTGCGCTTATGTGCAGCGTATCTTGAGCAGAACATTTGCCCAAATTGTAATGGAAATGCCAAGCAATCAGCGGAAAACCATTTTCAGCTGGGTTCTGTTTGTTAGCGATTAGCACACACAAATTTGTGCATTATGGCCGTAATTGATATTTCAAGTGAATCACAACTGTGGGTGTATCAACAAAAACTACTTACTGTCCAGGCTTATCAGGAGGGACAAACCCTAACGGGTTTGATAATGCTCTGGCTGATAACAAGTTGATGGACTTCTGTCAGCAGTGAAGTATGAAACTTAATAAGTGTTTTGTGGGTCAAATTTGTGAAGAACTGATAAGGCATGTTTCATTAGCATTTTTCTACGCTTAACGAACAGAGATATGGATAAGGGAAGTACATATATATTTTCTGCGAAGTTCCAAGAAATTGTCGGAGAACACTTAAGCATTTCCATGAAAAATAATTATGAAAAGTAGATGATTTTTATATTGTTGAATTTGAATGGAAGTGTTGCTTTGCTTAGTGAAGTGGTTAAAGGTTGTAAAATATAGGCAAAGGGAAGCTCAGTTGTGTAGTGTTGATGAAAAGAATATTTTAAGGTCAAAGCTTAAAGTAAAAGTTTATACAATGGCGCTCACGTGATCAGGCACCATAAGTGAAGTTTTTTCACAGAAATCAGAAGATGATTTTATATTTGATTAGATTTGAATTATCGATGTGTGCTATGTATTTGGTTTGTACAATTCGTAAGTCACTTATTTCATATTGTTCTTTGTGTATCTTTGAAAATGAGTTTGAATCTAATCGGCTGAAAATTGATAATGAAAGGTAGGTTGATTCCTTTGGATATGATACTAATGGAATTTCTTCGGCATGTAAATTTGAGTACGGAAATGGGAAAAAAAGATTTTGTGTAACAATTTGATCCCAAGACCTTTCAGAGTTCTAAAATTTGAAAATCTTGTAAATAAAATTTATTTTTTTGAGAAGTTTTGTTAATAGATATGTATGTAGTACATACTCCAATATTCCAAACAAGGAATCTGGCCCACCCATATTCCACTATGTGGTGTGAACATTGAGAATGATTAAAATGCAGTCATTGTTGAATATTCATACAGGTCTTAAAAAAAGTGAGCTTACGCTTGATAGTATGATAACCAACAAATTTTCCTACAACAGTTTGGTGACAATTTTGCGAACTTAGAGGCTGGTTTCCGTCATATTTTAGTAGCTTAAAGCTAATCACCATGAGCTAAGCTGTCGCGTAATCAAATTGGACCACCTATCTTCCACCCAGGGTGGTGACGCTTCCAGATGATTGCTTAGCAGCTATTGTGGAGTTTTCGTACAGATCTTTAATCGAATGCACCAGCTAGTTGCGAATTTTCCATATTTTCCGACCGAGTTTTCCAAAATCGGATCTTAGTATAAAATTTTGGATTGATCTGTGCGGAAGAACTGGAAAATCGAAGTTCGCAATGATCGATTTTTGCGATGTTCTGAGTTAACAAAATCGATGCCTCCAATGTTTTGAAAAATCGGGTTGTGACTTCCAGCAAAAAAAATTGTGAAAAATAGAATGTTTGGAATTTGAACTATTCATAATTTGACTTTTAAAACGTCAAAAGTCATTCGGAAAGCGAAATAAAATGTCCCTAAAACTCAATTAGCGGATCAATTCGTGAAGCGAGTTCGTGAAACTGAAATGTTGGTGGATAAACCATTCCGTTTACGTACTCGCCCGGTGTGCTCGACCGAAGACATTGCTGCGGTTGCTGAAAATGTGCGGGAATGCGATGATGCGAATTTTGCATAAAGTTCCTTGTTAAAGTTCAATTGGTGCAGCAGCTAAAGCCAATTGACCATCCGAATCGTCTTCTGCGTCCTATCTTCGAAAATCGAATAATCAGCTAATATGGAGATGTGAATTGGCCGCCAAGAAGCTGTGATCTGGCACCGTTAGACTATTATCTTTGGGGAGCGGTCAAGGACAAATGTTATGTCAACAGTCCTGAAACAATTGATGAGTTGAAGAACGAGATTCGAGTTGCTTTTGCTGGCATACGTGCCGAAACAAAATGTTCTCAACAATTGGGTGGATCGAATGGGCTACTGCTAATTCAGCCCTGGTGGTCATTTGACCGAAATCGTTGATCATAAATAATTGACATGAACCAACCTTTTCAATAAATGTTCAACCTTTGAAGTATATCGAGCCGTTTTTTCTTTATATCAAAATTAAATTCCAATAAATGGACCACCCTGTATAAGTATACTAATATAGCTTTGAGTTTGGTCCGTTGTACTATAATGTGAGTGTTTTACATTTTAACCATTTTAGAAAAAATGTAAGCTGCAAACTAAAATTTTTGGATGTGGGCTGGAAATTTGTGGATTGATCCAATTCATAACTGGGTCCGAACAATTTTGGACGAGCTAAAATAATAATTTTTATTTGCAGCCAGTGCACAGTGGTTGGACTTGTACGGAGCCGCGGCCATAAATATTTCTTGTTGAGATATCGTTATGAAATTTTCCGCGAAAATGTTTAAAAATATTTAGATTATATAGTAATAAAATTGGCTGCATCGAACGACAATATCCTATAGCTCACATAGCACCGTAGTAGGGCTTATATGGCGATGGTGAGCAGAAATACTTCCAGTAGAGTTGCAACATTTCATTATTGGCATCCAAGATATGTATATTTAAATTATCTTCTGTATAAATTTGTGAAAGTGTAACCCCTCTCCCCCTCACCACAAGCTGTTCGAAATACAGGGTGGTCCATCGAGTGTTTTAAACGTCAAATGTCATTCGAAAAGCGACTAATATTTAGTAAAAACTTTGACATTTACAAAATGGGTCGCTATTCGCTTGAAGAAAGTTGGGAAATATTAAAAAAAAATTTTCAAAGTGGTGTCCCACATTTGACCTAGATAACAATAAGACAGCTTTAGTTAATTCATGAATATACATAAATCAGCAAATATCAGCAGCTACACTTAACATTTTTATTACTTTAAAACATTGACAAAAAATCTCTGATAACACTCATAAAGGGGGGATCTGGGGGTAACATATGGTTACGCCATGGAACTGGCGTCGTAAACAGTTAGAAGATTATGGAAGCTAAAATCTCCAACAATTAAATGAATTTTCCAAGTCTGAAACAAAAGTTTTCCATGGCTTGAATTTATGGCTCTGTCTCTTACAGTCTCTGGGATCATTTTTATGTTAGAATGCTTCCTTCTCCTTGTTACTTCATAGTCCCCAATTCCAATGATTACAGGATATACAAATGCGAAAATTGTGTTTTTGATCATATACTGAAAACGAGAGAATGGAATACTTTCTCTATTTTGATTTATCGTTAATTAAAGTCACACAAGACTCTTTAATCTTAAGCCAAGTCGCTTAGCTACATTGCATTTAAAGTCAAGTTACAAAATATCAATAATAAGATTCCATTTCGACCAAAAAGCGATGAAAAATGGCTTGATGGCTTAAATAAAACCTAATAAAAATACTTAATAAAATTGTTACTAATCGTTGACCTTTAAGCAATATTGGGAACACCATTCATGGCACATACTTGGGGCTGCATTCTTTATTTAATCTTTCAATAAAGACCGAACTCAACTAAAACATGTGTTATTCACCTTTTTTTTCATTTTGATTAACCTAACCCTAAACAGACAATTAATGTATAAACAGCTGAATTTTGTTTCAATGTCTCCAGATATCTTTTCATTCACTTCAGTTGGAAGTCAAGCGCTCATATGTGAAGTTCTAAATTGCCAAAACTGTAAGGAAAAGTGAACTATTCTCAACCAAAAGATGTTTGCAAGCAATCACAATCTGAGTACCATCGTTTTCAATTCAGCCCATCCTTAAAATAACCAAAATTCAACCAAAAATTGCAGCTCTCGTTATCACACTTGTCATCAGCTTGATTGTGTTTTACTGTCTGGCTCAACTGATTTCCATACCCCTACGCATAGATGATTTCGATACCTACAGATTCAATCAGAAAGCCCAAAGGGAGGAGGCGGAGGAGGTCATCTAATCAACCACAAGGCCGTGCCCATATTACGTACGTAGTGGAATCACTAGAGTCAACTAAGTTCAATTGCATTGCTCGCATTTGCAATCGCACGGTGGTGCCCGCTTGTTTGTCCCATGTAAAATGCAAATTAATTAAATTTTAGGTATGGCAAAACATTTTTTAATTAAACGCAGCCACAATTGGCTTATCAGCTGGAATGCTCCATGATTTGCATATGGCAAATATAAGCAAAAATTGCAGCACATTCGTGAAACAGGGGAGATTCGAGTTCATGCATACATATGTACGCCTCAGCCCGACACTAAATTTAGATCAACAATTCGCAAAAACTATTTCGATTAAGCAATCGGCAGTCAAATGGAGAAAAAATGGGAAAATGAACTCATTTTTGCCAACATGCCACGAATTCGAATTAATTGAATTATTATTTTGTTGGTTGGCTATCTGTTTTGGCTGTCTATATATGGACAATTACGTTATCAAATGGTTATCTTTGACAATGATTTAGTAATTTTTTGCGTTTTGTGTTTGGTGATGATTTGTATTTTATGATATCTTATTTGTTCTTGAAATAAAATTATATATCATTAGCTCAAGTGCCTTGAAAATGGGAGCGTAGGAAAGATAGGTAACTGAAAAAGAAATGAAAGAAACTTGATATCAAATCATATATTTTTTTAATAAGAGCTATAAAAAGAAGCGACGGCCGTTGATGAGGAGATTAGTTAGGAAAAGTCTGAAGATTCCGAAAGAGCAGACTAATGGGATGATTTGTTTAAGAATATCATCAGTTAATACTTGCAGAACATTGCATTAGTAATTAAAAAAAAAGATAAAGATTGTATATGTACATTGTACAATTGTACAGAGGTTGATTTTATTCTTCTCCAATGATTTCGGAAGGAAACTTGTCTGTCCCGTTTGTAAGATATATTTTGTTGTACTTAGCAGTTTTTAACGGAAAAATTCAAAATATCGATCTGTATCACATGACATACAATTCGAAGTGACACCAATTACCTGAGTATTTTTACACCTTACGAAAAGCGAAGCCTATTTAGGGGGATTCGAACTCCAATTTGTTTCATCTTAGATGAATGCCACATTCAACAAAAGGATTTTTCATACTTTCTGATATTTAACCTTTGAGATTTCAACGAAATGGAAATGTACGCATTTGCGAAAAATCTTTTAATCTGCCTTCCAATAAGATGATTTCGAATTTTTATCCAATTATCAATGTGAACATTCGGTCTTAAGTCCCCTGATCGAACATATAAAGATATTTAGAATACTGAAGCGTTCAACACAAAAATAGTTAATTCAAACTGCCAAAACGGCCGAGCTTTTCTTAATATCTTGGTTTGTAAGCTTCTAATTTTCCTGCAAGACTAATCGACTAACAAATTAGAAAACTTCTATTTATATCACAGCTGGCGCCAATAGCTGCTGAAGGTGGCCGCTTGCCTAAAAGTACTTAAAGAAAAAACTTCATTTTCAGTGAATGACTCGAGGCGGTATCGAATCCACGACCTCTTGCACTGCAGGCACTTGAAACATTTTGTCATATGTTTAAGCAAGCCTGCATGCCATTCCTGAACCATACCCCAAAATCACGGTTCTTTAATGGTTTTGGGGTCGCTCGGTTCTTTTTCTAGCGCATGAAGGGGAAAAACCGGTGCAATTAATAACACTAGTTTATAGTCAAAAGTTCGACATCAAAAATTTGTATAACTTGTTGATAAATTTGCAATATTTTTTTAGCTTTTGCTGGAAGTTCACTTACATTTTAAGCGATTTCTAAATTCAGAAACTAAAGATGGTTCCAAGCAAATAAATGGTTCGAAAGTATTTTAAATTTACAATAATTGCGTTAAATATTGTTTTTGAATCCGTCTTGTACAACGAGAATAAATATTGGAAAAATTCGATTTTGGAAATAAAAGAATTATAGCTTTCTTAAAGTTTTGGAAAAACTAGACCTTGTATGAAAAACGTGTTTATTTCTTTCTTACTTATGAGTCGCACTTTTTGAAAGAAATTGATTATTAGTTTAACATTTTTTGGATAGCTCCGAACTTGGGCACGTAATATGCTTTACATTTCTCATTTACATTTATATCAAATGAAAAATTTTTAAATTTAGCAAAGTATATTTGGATTTATTCAATGAACAATTGTACTGTTTTCACATAATATTGAACCCGCGAAGCGATCTTTGTATTCAAAGCTTGTCCCTGCTCATTTGCTGCATTTTGTAACTGTTGCCACCGGAGACGAACATTGTTGACTAAATACATTCTATTTAGATTATCGATACATAAACTACTGAAGGCACTGACAACACATTCGATTAGTTCCTTGGCGATTTAAGGAGAACTTTGATGCTAAAAGGACTGAAGGAAAATCAAAGATCAAGGTCTTTGAAATCAGGATTATTACGACGCTTTGCTTTTAATTTTTTAGTCAGGACTCAAGATACTTTGCCCTTACAGCTGGCCAAACATTGTCAAATTACATTGCTTGCACGTCAACGGTATTTATGAGCTCAATAAGCTTTGCAAAGCGAAAATATGGCCACAGTCCAATTTTCCAATCAAAAAATTGTTCGCGGGACCAGTCCAACCGCGGATCTTTATCTTTTGTCATGTAGAACCATTTCTAACTGAACTACTGATGACACATCGGCACTGAGTTCACCAGAATGATACTGTGTCTGTGCTTTATGCCAAATGCTTGAAACAGTCAGTCTTAAAACATCAAATTGAGCTGCTGATTCATTTATAGCTCCTCAGAGTTCTGTTTCTCTGTTCGCTTGTCAATTGCTATAATTTGGTGTCCTGCAACATGTTCCATTTTGGCTATTGACGGAGGCAGTAGTATTTTTCAAATATTTAAAAAAAGTATTCAATCTTTTCGACTTTGGTTCTGATGTTGAACTCAATCTTTGATCTGGCCTTACGCTAACTTCTTTTGCTGTCAAAATGACATAAAATGTTTCAGTAAAAGCATAAAACACTCAAATTCGCCTGTTAGTTTCCACACTTAATTGGATTAATCTGCTGTAATTATTTATAAACTTTGTTAAGACATATCTTAATTTCTTTGTAACAGTGCGATTCTTAGGTGGAATAAACCAAAGAGTTTAATTGTTTTCCTGGGTGCTTAAAAAAATACACATTTATGCAAGGTTCAAGACGGTACCACTAAAAACCAAAAAGGTTTTTCCTACTAAGACCACTATTTGGGCCTGTTTTTTGTATGGCCCCTATACTATATAGTAAGCTGATTTCAATTAAACTCAAACGGACAGACCAGCAAAACCAGTCGACTCAGCTCGTTGCTCTAATCAAGTATATATAAAGATTTTGGGGTCGGAAATGCATATGTCTTTGCGTTGCCAGATTCTTGGCAAAATAATATTACTTATAGCAAGGGTATAAAAAAGTCGTGAGCGATAATGCGAAATGCAATAGCCTTTCGACGCAGATTGAACTTGACAGCATGGAACTTGTCTAAAATCCCATTTAGCTTAAAATGTTCGATAATTGCCGTTCACATAAACAAATATATGAAATCGATTTTTGAGATCCGCACTCCAAACCATACATTAAAGTCATTTAAAGTTCAGTTCTAATGAGATTTTGAGAAATTGAATGGAAAAAGGCAAATCAAATCTCGTGACTATTGGTCTAATTAAATTATAACCTACGATCCAAATAGCTTGCTTAACTGAACGCGATCTTCTGACCTATGAACCCCTGAACCAAGACGCAAACCAACAACTTTGGAAAGACTAGTTCAGGAACCGGTTTCGAAGCATAGTAGAACTTTAGAAGTGTGCAGCTTTGATTTTAAGTACTTAAGAATATAATAAAATATGGACCACACCTTTAGGTTTTTTGACTGCTCGGAAGTGTATTAACAATCGGTAGATAAAAAATTCGCAAAAGGAACATTTTCTTTTTGTAACAACGGCATTCAATTCAATTCGTTTTCAAAAAATGACACCAAGTTATCGTAGATGTAGAGAAATAATAAGTACTTTAGAAGTTATAGAGTCTAGTTAAAGCTTTAAGGTTTCAGGAAGTTGTGTGGTGTGACTATTAGCTGGAAGATTATTGAATAACCAACGTAGAACTACAGCCGAATAGCAAACAATTTATGTAAATATGATAGGGAAAATAAAGATACTGCCTTGTATATTCGTAGTTGAACAGACCGCTTGTCACAGCAACAAATTCGGGTACTCACTCAATTAAACGAACACGACGAGCACTTGATCGTCTTATATCTTTAGCACCAAACGAGCTTTAATTAGACACTCAGAGCGGATAGCGAGATTGCAAGCTAATTGACTAGGGTTTTCGAAAGCGCGGCAATCTCAAACAGAGGATCAAAGGAAGGAATCACATGACTTGAGTTCCAATTGCACCGCTTTCATTGATTGATTTCAAAGAAATTCATCAAATATTTACTTAATTATATATCATTGAAAATCAATTTGCCGCAATTGGTAGAAACATACACATTTAAGCAGCTTCTGTTAGATGAGAATGACTTACATGATTATTATATCATTCAGTTAATAGAACCCCTTTGCTCACTCTGCCAGAACAGTTCATTCACGGGGGGCAGAGGGGCAGCAATTGTTAAATTGTTTTGTTTGACGCTCGTCGGGTTAAACCAATAAAAGTGGCCACGCTTTGCGATTCTGCGGCAAGTTTTTGTTTTCGGCAACATTAAGAGAGGAAATACAATTGCTTTATGCTTGTGGTACATTTCAATTTAATTCACTTTCAATTGTGCTGATAAACAAAACAGGAATATACGACGAGAATGTACAAAGGCGTATCTCAAATGAGAAAAACTGTTTCCCAGACATCCGTTTCACAAATATTATCGAAATGCTATAACCATGAGGGCTCAACGCTTGGAAATACAAAGCTCTTATCGATCCAAATGCGATAAGAAGCTAAGAAATGTGAGTAACAGGCTGATTTAGAGTAACACCATTTAATGGCAAATTGCTGTTCTACTTATTCAACAGTTGTATTAACTTTGAGCTGTAAGCTCAGTTTATGCTTGAAAACCAGTTCTATTCAGTCTAAGTCAATTTAGATCTGATGATTACCACGTTTATTCAGTTAGTCAGACATAATTGAGACAGACTATTACAAAAAGCAAAAAAAAAAACGGATAATTGATTGTTAAAACTGAAATTCGATTACATAAAATTATGAACCTTGTATAAATGTGACTTCCAAGACATTGGGCGGAAAGAAAGAATCTATTTAATAATCTGCTAAGAGCTCTGCATTCTACTGGCTGTGGTTTTTTCGACTCTCGCTTAGAGTTAGAAATCTGAGCTGAGGGCGATGGCTCGAGAGCCAGGAGTCAACAGCCCGCTCTCACTCGAGACTATTGATCTAAGTGCGGATTTGGCTGGTTTTGTCAGTTATGTATTCTAAATAGAAACGGATATCCTTGGCAGCCCTAAGTCTGTGAAAGAAGTTAGCAGTGAAACTGCAGATCCTAAGCTTTGGTTTTGATCCGTGGGTCAGAAATTAATGAATCTGTAATACATTTACCTATATTTTTTTTTAACTTCAAGGACTTGCGTCTTATTTACCAATCTATTCGAAAGGTTGATAAATAAATGTCGAGTTTTCAATATTATTAACTTCTTTCAAGACTCAAACAGTGCAGTGTTTGCACCTTTCAAGCTTCCACTCTCAGCTCAAAACCAATACATAAGAGCATAACCATGATACAATAACAAAGGTACGGCGCACTTTCTTTTTAAGTACTGAACTTTTGCCAAGAGCGCGAGAGAGAGTGGAAGAGAGAGAGCGAGAGTGAGCGCTATAGCGAGCGGCTCACATGGACGCAAATTATGCATGCCTGTTTGTACGTGAACAAAATGCCGACTTCCGCGAATAACCTCAAGCTTCAAGAGTACGCGAATCACTGAACGTTTTAAGTGTTCTGCTGAGGGCGCACTCTGCGAGCGCCGTACCTTAAATGTTGAATCATGAGCATAGCGGTTTGAAAAAGACCTTTCTCTCGAAAGCTTCGAAGCAATAGAGATTTCGATCTCTGCCACTGCGATTAATAACGGTTTCCAAAATCCAATCTAAATGTTTGTTTGTTATTAAAATACCAATTTTATGATTTGTGTCTATCTAAAAATTTAATGATTCTGGCGAAAACTTAATCCCAATATTCCAATAATTCATGAAAATTCTAAATATATATTTTATGGTCTCCACATTTTAATACCCTGCGCCAAAGGTACACTGAGTATAATGGATTTGTGCAAATGTTTGTACCAGCCAAATCGTAAGATTTCCACACCTATAAAGTGTATATATGGGGCAGCTCATAGAACAACTGGTTCGGTTAAGTGGTTCATACAATTTGTTAACAACTGTTTCGGTTCATTAGTTGGTTTTTGAGCTAACTGAACTGAGGCCTCTGTTCGGTTCAGTGGTTCACTCTTAATTAAATCATTAGAAATCATGCATTTCTAATATATATTCTTGATCAGCACCGACTGTCGAATTTACCATGTTATTTATTTCCCTCTTATTTGTAATGTTCGAAACATTGAGGTTTATGGATTTTCAAAGATGGTTTTGGTTTAAAGCTAGGATTCGGGTCATGTTTTACTTGAGAACCAACGTTCAATAGAATAATACACATTTTCTTACTTTTGATGAGACAAAGCTAGTTTTTTGGTTTCCATTGCTTTGTTATGTAATTGTTTAAATACAACGAAGATATCTTTGGTCATCTTTTAAAAGTGAAATGAAACTTTTAAGTATATCTGCTTGAATTATTCAACGAACTTCAAAATCGAGAATGTAAAAATTCAATTTGGTTTAAACAATCTCACAAGTTAGGTTTGAAACTGGAGCACGTTCAGCAATTTCCTCAACCGTGGTTACGTTTTAGGTTCGGTTTACAGTATAAGAGAAGTTGGAGTTCCGCTTTTCCGATTTAAACTATTATTTTCCTTTTACCTTAAAATATCTCTTTGTAGGCAGGATCTACGCTCAATTAACTTGAGGTCAGCCCACAGAAATTTTTAATTAAAGTTTCTTGAGTTACCTTATCAAAAATTTGATTTTTAATTGCTAGCCCAATATTTTTAGAAATAAAATCGACTTGTATTTCGGAGTGTAGTTGTACGTTTAAATTGGTTATCTTTATCTATACTTCTTTGACACCTTCTTAAGTCTTAAGTGTCCCAAGTCAATGATAACCACTTAAGATTAACCTTAACAACTATGCCACCAAAAAGAGTAATACCAAACAACATTGAACGCGGCTAACAACGACATTTTCAAGTGTAATCTTAATTGAACAATCATCATTCTACGTATTAACACAAGAAGTCATATGGAATGGTGGGGGGAAACGGCTGTTATCAGCGCTTTGGGCAGCTGCGGCTGGATGCAATCTCAACGAATGTGATATAAATAACACAGCTAAACACAATTTGAGCACTAATCAGTCGTTCAAGAATATTATTATGTATGTAAGGCAAAACAGAGAACGACAGAGAGGGAGTGGGACTGCGAGAGAGACAGGGAGAGAGATGCAGCGACTTTAAATGGGAACCCACAAATAAATTAAAATAATGCACTGCTGAGCCAATTCACCCCTGGAGTGGCCCGTCATTCAGTAGGAAGAGAAGGGAGAGCGCTGGTGGTGGACACATAACGTGACAGCCAGTCAACGGAAATGGCAACTGCACAGAAACGCAGACAGAGAGTAAGAGAGAGAGAGAGAGAGACCAAGAGATACTGCAGACAGAGGCCAGCAGATGCAGGCTGAATGAAAGCGCATTAAAAATAACAATACAACTTGGTGGAAATTTAGAGAATTTTGAATACCCTTATGTGAAATTTTTAGTCTTTATAAAAAGATACGTCTGCGGCAACATAAAGTATAACTAACCTGAGTCTTATCGATTTTTTGTTTATACTAATTCAGAACAATTCGATACTGACAAAACGAAACGAACCATGAACCGAACCAGCAAGTGTTTTGAGAACCCTGAACATAACCGCAAAAAAACCGGTTTGGTTTTGTTCATCGAATTACTTTGAGCCAAAAGTCATTATACTTCCAAAATATAATTAGAAAAATCAACTAACAGCCGTGATCTGGAACCGGCTTTTTAACCAGATTTGATCTCTAAGTCAAAAATTATTGGCGGAGAAAAGACTCTTAAGTCAAAAATGATTTTTTACGACTTCAGCCTGAGTGTGAATGTAAAGTGCTCGACCACTGAGAGTGAACCACTGAACCGAACCAGTCCTAATTATAGATCAGTTTCCATTCCTGGTTTTTAATTAAAGCAACTTAAAACTGTGCAGCTATCACTCTGATCTGTTTATTTTTTATAATTACCCAAGTTTTTATTATAATTGGATGACTACATTAAAAAAAAACACATACCAGAAATATAATGAATTCACGCAATTAGATGGTTTTTTTTTTGCTAAATAATTCGGACTAAAGTCTAGTTTCATAAAATGTTTTTCTTCGCAAATCCAAAGGAAAATACCACTTTCTCTAATATTTCTGGAAAGAAGAGCCTTAAGGCTAGAAGCTAAGCTTCTTAAAGGTTTAAAATTAAATAATTTTATAATTTTACATAATTATTTAATGAAGTGATTGGAGTGGGGTACAATAATTTGACTTATTTTAAGCTGTCAGGTCCAGTTCACTGATGATAGAGGGTGGCTCCTCTTGAAACATCTGAATGATCTACCAGCCTTATTTGTGGTTTTGTGTGTCTACTTTTATAGATATGCGAAAAAATGACATGAACTCAAACCGGGATATAACTTTCTTAAGAACATTTGATTCGCATGAGGAAAGTGGACTCTGAGGAGACACGGCTAAGCCAATATTCAATGCCAAGGTTTTTCCAAAATGTACACAGAAAAAAAAATCAAGCCATCCGGGATTAAATCAATCCCAAACGATGTCAGAAGTCGGTCAATCTCGGATTTTCTCATTCCAAGTACGAATTGGATTGACTTGATCTCGGATATCTCGGCTCCAGAACGACCTTTGCTTGAAATTTCAATCCGAACGTCGAGATAAAATCATGTTTTTTTGGGATTGACTTTATCTCCCCATTTTTTTTTCTGTGTATTTATTAATTCATTAGTTTCTATTTCGTCAAATTCAGAGGAATCGCTCTCTGATACATGTACATGCCTTTTGATTATTGGATATGCCAGCCACTCTTTCCAAAAATCTTTTAAAACAAGAAACAAACTCGGTCAAACCCTGCTGTAATATACTGGGCTACATACACTTTTACTCTTTTACAAATACAACGTGTCCAGAAAATTCTCGTCAGATCTTTAATACACGATAGCTGTTAACCATAGAACGTTTTTGCTCTCAAAATAAAATGCAGTTTTGATGCAGCTTTTTCTATTCTGAATAAAAATTTTTGAGAAATAGTTTTCAAAAAACTAATTTTATGGAATTATTTGACATATTCCATATTAAGGTAAAGTTTGTGGTGTGATATTGAGAGTAATAATTTGTCTTACTATGAATTTCTAGAACGTTGACTACGCGGATTTCACCACAAACTTGCCCTAAATTTGGAAAATGTCAAACAAATTCTATGAAAATTAATTTGTGGAAGTCTATTCCACTTCTTATTCATAAAATTGTTTGGACCAATGAACCTGCATACTTGTACCGAAAATACAACTTTACTGAATCAAAGAGAACAAACAAAATTATTTGGAAACAATTAAGGCGTTCATTATCAGAAAAATACTTTTCCATTTATGCTATTCGATGTTAGAACCGACTACCACATGGCATTAAATCTACAAGAAATGCCATGCAATTTAGCCATGAAACCACGAAGCATTGAAAGTAAATTAATAAATGAATACAATATTTTAGTTTAATTTTTAATGTAGCTTTGAATCCACATATCTCCGCCATTTCTTTGGTTTCAGTTCTTGCAAGTCCAGGTGGGTTTTACGCACTTGGAAATCTTATGCTCCAAATGAGCAGTGCAATTTCACAAAATCCACCTGGACTTGCAAGAACTGAAACCAAAGAAAATGACCCTTAGCTAGTATAGACCAGTGGTAAGAAAGAGATTATTTTCAAAAATATGGACGTGTGACGTGTACTAAAATTAATATTAAAAGAGCGTGAAGGGATACTGGTTATATGACAATCAGCCTTGACCGACATTCTTACTTGGTTGAGCCATAATTAATTATATATATTTTGTTATTAAAAATGCGAAAACATTTTATTAATGTATTGTGTCCTACAAATCTGGAGACAAGGGCTAGAGAAGATTGGGTGCACAATTTGGCAAAGGGGAAAACAACTACATTTTTCTCGTAATTTTAAAGAGTCTAAACGACGGGGTTACGTTGTCTTAAAGCGACATATTTCCGCCGCTTAACTCTCCTCGCGGAACTATGTCGTTCTATGTCGGAGCTATGTCACTTTGAGAAGACATATCTCCTCCATACCCCACCGCGGAGACATGTCGTTTCACATGGACAAAACTCCGCGCGTAGATATGTCCCCTGTGAAGCGGCGGAAATATGTCCTTTGCTCCTATGTCCGTTATTAGCACAGCGGAGATATGTCGTCGGAGTTATGTAGTTATGTCACATACATATTTTGTACGAATCCGTTTTGGCCACCGATTCACATTTACCCACTTCACAAGTTAGGGTATCGCATGCTCTTACACACACTGACTCCTGTTTCCTTGCTCGTTGTATTCCAATTGGCAACTTTATGGTGTTTTTTTTTTGTGGTAATTTTTGTTGCTATTTTATTTGAAGGCGTGCCGTCGCGTTGTTTTAATGAGTTTTCGCTGAACTTAACTTATTTTCTGATTTTTCATTTTCATTGCGTTTTTATTTTGACACACTAAAAACGCGAAGGTGGTTCGTTGCAAATCTTTGCTGACTGCGTTGCTTTTAAGTTTATATTTGGGGTTTGTCTTGTTCCACTTTTGATTACAGAATATTACAAAACTGGTGTTTTGTTTGGCACTCGGCTTGGCAGCTACTTACAATTGATTTTTTGCACAAATCTCGCACATGTTTGGCAGGACGCTTCCATTATTTTGGTTGATGGCACTCACGTGTTTGCGAACGGGAAATTAATTGCTGTTTATCGAATCGTTGGAGACCTGACAACAACAACTGCAACTAAGTATTATTTAATTAAATAATTTTCCGTTTGCCAGTCGCGTGTGTAGAATTCGCATAAAGCAACGAACGAGCTGACAACAAAAGCGAACGACAACTAAAGCAGGAATTTGTTCAATTCATATAAATATGCTCGGACCCCGCCGGAGAGCCAACTGAGCACAAGAGAGACGGCCAGAGAGAGAGCGGGCGGTCAGGCAATGCGCAGTCGCCCAGCAAACAATTAGGGGGCGGCAGAATGACACAGAGGAGCAGAGAGCGACTGAGAGCGAGAGAGCGTGTAAAAGCCGGCAAGCGAATTTGGAGCCGGCTAAATGGGAGAAGCACTGTGATTAAGATAAAGCTTAGTTCCAAGAACTATTTAGTTAAATATTTTTGTATAAAGATGCACAACAACTGCAAAATTGTGTTAACAAATCTCGGACAGAACCAACAGTCCGAATTGCTTATTGATTTGGTTGAAGTGAAATCGAAATGTTTTATTTAAACAACTCTTTAATAGCGCGCCAGTTAAGCTACCAAGCAACTGGCCAGGTGGTGGTAGTGTCAGGAAGCCAGAGAGGAAAGGTGGTTGATAGAGAGAAAGAGCGCAAGCTAAAACAGCTGTTCTTTAATGTTGCCTTGGCCTAGGGTGAAGTATTCTAGGGGTGAGAATTCTTTATAGCCGGCTTAGAATTTTAATTAATTTAAAACTGAGAAGTTTTCTGTGGATGAACAGGGTGAACCATTTGGGGTACAGTACTAGTACAAGTACTTCGCTTCCATGTCATGAGCTTTAAAGCTGGGCTTATTAACTTGCCAATCTTGACCTTTCCGGGGTCCATTTATCAGAACAAAGTTCACTTACTTTTCTTCATTGCCTTCTGATGGACTCAAGGCTCGTCAAGGAAAAAGTTTGGACTTAATTAAAACTAGTAAGAATGTCGGCTAAGTTTATGCTTAGCATGATTTTAGACGCATCGAAAGCATATCGCGAGGGGTTCACTCCGGGGCTCGAAACCGCGAAATTTGTTGGATTCGAGTTCACGGAGCGGGCTCAGAAGGTCATTGATCCGAGGTTCGGGCTCGAACCAGGGTTCAGTCATCATTTTTGTTTTGCGTGAACTAAGGAAACAGTCACATATGTAAGTTGAAAGAAAATTCATGTATTCTTACTGGAAGTCTTGAGTCTTCCAAAAACTTTACAACATAAGAATTTAGAAATCGCTGGGATGGAGTGACATTTCTGCTTTCGGCAGCCCTGCTACAAGTATCCAGAATTCACGATGTTTTTTGCAAACTGCAGGGCCGGGAGGGGCATGGCAATTTTTGAAATTAAACCGAAACCAATCCGATAATTCCAGTTGATCAACCCAACCGACTTCCTTTCGGAACTGCTGAACCGAACCAAAAATCACAAAGTATATCTCTGACGAGATAAGGCGCTCACAATGATACTCGTTAATTCATCTCCAATTGCCCTCCGACTTTTATTAAACGTCTCAACATTGTCCTTCTACATCCTAGCTCAATTTTAGTAAGCAGAGATAGGGATAGAGATGTCATACCATTTATTGTAATTGTTAGGATAAGACGCGATAAACGAGCCAAGAATGAACTGATTTCGAAGTGCAGTCCCTAAATTTGAGATATTCGAATAAGGAAAAATTTGATAATTTAATGTAACATAATTGGAAATGAACTTTATGGCGATCTAATTTCATTTATTAGATGCTTCAGCCAATGGAAAATAAAGCTAAGTGCTAATAAGACATTGAACGAAAATATTGGGAAAATACCAGGGATGCAAACCACTCGAAAATAAGTACTGGTTCGGTTCAGTGGTTCGCAGAATTTCTGAACCGCCGGTTCGGTTCAGTACATGGTTTTTGGAGCTAACTGAACCGCGGTTTCGGTTCGGTTCAGTGGTTCACAAAGGCACATAAAGAAATATTATAATTTCTGTAAAAATGTGACTATTCGAACACTTTTGAAATTTAATTCTTCTAATCCATTTGAATATCTTTAAAATCTTTAGAAGAATGTGCATATTATTTTGTCGGACTTTCAGAATTCGTCTATAAATTCCTTGAGGAATGCCCTTCGAAAAGAGAGAATGTCAGCTAGAAAAGAATTCGTTCCATGCATCTTACATACCCTATTAATCATATCATACGAAAACGAGAACGTAAGTTAAAGTCGGCCCTGCCCGACTTCGAAATACCCGTTACTCAGCTCAGCTCGGATAAGTATGCAACATTTTTTTAACTCGGCTATTTATTATCCGATCCTTTTGAAAATTTGTGAGATTGTAGATATTGGCCACATAGACTACACTGCAAAATCTGAGCTCGCTATCTTAAAAATTGTGGGAGTTATTCAATATTTTTTATGGCGGGGGCGGGAGGGGTCGTGGCCAAAATTTGAAACAAACTTGATCTACCTACAGACCAGAGATCTGCACGAGTGCCTGTTTTCTTGACTCGAGTACACTCGCTGAAAAAGCGTACGCAGTACCACTCGACACTCAAAATGTGTAGTCAAATGATATACTCACTCATTTTCGTACTAGTACTTCTGTGACTGGTGTCTGTTTTGATCGGATGTCAAATTTGATTGTCTCTGCTTTGAGCGACACTGCATGTTGCTTTCGTCTTTGAGGTAGCGGACGCACTCGCACTTTGCAGTATACATACTAATTTTACTCAGAGAGCGAAGAGGAATACGCAAAATACTCCGTGATCTCAGCTCACACACTACTAATATACATGTATGTATTGTGTATTGCTCTTTCCTCTTCCTCCGCCACCAAATCCTCCTCCTCCTCATACAATGCAACAACAATGCGCACAGAATTCGGTTCTGCTGACGTCGACGTCAACGCAGAGTCGTGAATTAGAGATCAATTTGCCGAGGAAGGAAAAAGACGGACAGAAGCCGAAGACATATCAGAGAGCGGACACACAAAGCCAGCAGTAAAAAAAAATACAACAAGAAGCAAGCATGAGCTAAAAAATTACTCAAGTGAGTGAGCGACAAGTGGAAAATGCGTTGCCAGAATTGTTGGTGGATAATTCCACACTCAAATTTTTGAGCTCTCTTTTCGTATGAGTATTAGCAATAAGCAACGCGAGTGGCGCTAGTGTTTTTGGCACTTCGTGTGCGAACTACAAATATGCCGCGAGTAGAAATACTACTGTATACATTTTGTTGCAGTGCTTGGGACACTCGGGTGTGAAAATATCAAGTACTTATGCAGTGCACTTGTAGTTGCAGTGCACTCGTGCAGATCTCTGCTACAGACAATACTAGCTTACGTATAAAATTTGGTTGCTCTAGCTCTTTTAGTCTCTGAGATCTAGGTGTTCATACAGACGGACGGACGGACGGACGGACGGACGGACGGACGGACGGACGGATGGACGGACGTACAGACGGACGGACGGACGGACGGACAGACGGACATAGCTATATCGACTCGGCTGTTGATGCTGATCAAGAATATATATACTTTATGATATCGGAGATGCTTCCTTCTGCCTGTTACATACATTTGCACGACTTTAGTATACCCTTTTTACTCTACGAGTAACGGGTATAAAAACTCTGCTGTCTAAGATTGAATTAAGGTAAAGAAGATTGAATTGAAAATATTGTCTACTAGAGGAAAAAGACATATTGATGACAGGAATATTAAGCGATAGGCGGGCCATTGCAGAAGACTTACAGTATTACAAGTTGTAAAATTTGTGTCAAGTCATCCTATGTAGAGGATCGAACGAAATGTATAAAAATTATCTTCGATTCAAATTCCGAAATTAATCAAAAACATTGGGGAAAGCGATTCCAGTTACAACTCGTGGTAAAGCTGAACCGAACCGAACCGTTTTCTTTTGTGGTTTTCGGTTCGGTTCAGCAATTCTGATAGGAAGCCGGTTCGGTTTGCGGTTCGGTTCACTAGCTGGAATATGCGGTTCGGTTCGGTTCAAAACCGGTTCGGTTCAGAACCGGTTTGCATCCCTGGAAAATACTGTCCGATCTCTTGGTCTACACCTTAATAAAAAGCTTCTTTTTAACGAGAATATAAGTTAAACTCTAGATAATTTCATAGCAGTTCATATGCAATTGGAAATCAAACTTAGCACTATGGAAGGTGTCCCAGAAATCTCTAGAGATTTTTGTTTGAACTTTTTACCAAACTAGGAGAACTTTGGATGTAAATTTGAATTTCTGGGACACACCCATATATAACAAAATAAACATACCCAAATCAATTTTTTGGAAGTCTGAAGATCTTCATCAAAATAAGCTTTAAGAATCGCAAAACAATGCTTTAAAATGATTTTAGATTTAACCTAATACTAATTTCTAAGCCAGTCTCCAAAAACACCAATGTAACACTCATTTACGGTTTTACCTGCCACTTTTTCTTAACTATTTTATATCATAAGTAGACTGCGGACTTCGCATCGATTTTAATACTAGTAGAATGGGGAAAAAATGTTTTTAACAAACATTTGCATTTTTATTTACAGCATTTTGTGTTTTGCTGACGGTTCAAATAATGAAAAACAATTTAAATCAATTTGAAAATAAATGTGGTTTTTATGGCATTCGATAAACGAAAAGAGTCTGCACAGAAGTTAATATCGCTGTAGAAATGCCAATAGTTCATAATACACATTAATTATATTTAGAATAAGGTTCATCTAGCTTTTAAAACCATTTCCTGTTAGTTTTTTACTGGCCTCTTTGGATTAGATGTGTTTTTGTTTCTAGATTCAGCTCCACAGCAGCTTCTGGGACCTTCCCATTCGGATAAGAAACTCTAATGTCTATATAAGTTAGTCCTATACTCATTTACCACGTTAATTTAATACTGACTGGACTACTTTTGGTTAACAGCACGTGTAATTAATTATCAGCTACAATCAAACTTTCAGCTTTTCGAGTTTATATCTTGTTTATAAAACATTTGATTTGCAATCAATTTGAAATGTTTGGTAACGCAGTAATATCATTTACAAAGTGCTATCAATACTTTAAGATAAGATATTACATATTGGTGCAATGCAAAAATTGGTGTATACAAAATAATTTAGATAAGAAACTACTCCATTTATTTGCACCCCAATAAGTCAGATATGAGTTGAATCAACAAAGTTCTATGAATCAATAGTTAATAAATAGAATGACTAAAAACCTATATAATATATGTCTCAAAGCTTTCAAATGATTGTTGTTAAAACCACATTAAGTTAGACAACTTTTTATTTAACAAGCTTGTTTTGATTTATTTAAGACTATTTTGATTGCGTTATTAAAATACAATTTTGGGCTATCGTGTTTGCGGCTACAGGTTCAATAAAAACGTACGGTAACGCGCTCCGCCTTAGTTTTGATCAGCTTAGCAAAGTTCCCAACCAGAGTGCCGTAGCTAGCAGCTTGAGTAAGTGTACAAGCAAAGATCGCCGAAGCAACACTCTGAACTCTTTGAAATTAAAACCATTAAACAATTCTCATTGCTAGTGTTACTACAAGTTCATCGATTTGTGTTTGCGTATTTATTGATCTAAAAGGCCCTTGTGTATTTCTGAATTGTTAACCACTCCAGCGACATAATATTAATTCATTTTTGATGACAACGTTAAATTTCCATTCATTTATTATTTCACGTACAAACTGACAATTCGTGTAAATATTTACATTCAACTCGTGGCCAAATCAGAAAACACAACAATAGCACACTGTACACGGCAAATGTGTGTGAATTACTTAGTCAAAAATAATATAAATAAATAAACGGCAAATGCAACAAAATTTCGATCTAACTGAAATTCGCAAGCTGTAAATTATTCCATTCTATTTATCCAATTATGATTGATGTTTGTACGATTTAAATAGAATAATTTGATGGAATTTATGTTTTACTTTTACTTGACTTTAAGATTGTCTAATAAGGGTCTCTTATCTTCTAAATACTTAACTGCTTGGTGTCAGATTAGCTCTGATTTTGCTCTGTTATTTGTATTTTTATGTCGCAGATAGATTTATGTAGCTTCATGTAGTAAGTTGAAAATCCTACTTTGTGCAAACAATTCCGACTTCTACATCAAAATGCTTCAATTTGTATATACTTTAATATAGACGCTTAGATCAAAATAAAGTCAAAGAACGAATCAGCAAGAAACTAACAGCTCAGTTAAGCTAAGGAAGTGATCTTTTCTATCGTGAACAGTTTTCGATTTGAAAACAAATTTCAATTCTAGGTTGATTCATCAGCGAGCTCCCTTTGGCGTGCCCTTTGTATACTCTGCCCCGGAAGTACACAGAAAATGTTATTAAATCTAACAGCCAGAAGAAAGCATCTCGAACCCCATAAAGTGTATATATTTTTGATTAGTATCAACAGCGGAGTCGGTATAGTAATGGCCGTCTGTCTGTCAGTTTGAACGCACAGATCTTAGAGATAGTAAGATATAGAGCTGCGACAAGAATGGGAGAAAAACTTCTTGAACTTATACCTGCAGGCAGGCCAAGTTTATTTTCAATCTATGCCATGACCACTTCCACCCCCGCAATTTTAAAAACGTCATATCTACCCCAATTTCAAAGAAAGAAGTATTGTACCTTCTGGACATATTTAGTTATTAGTATTATTTGTCGATCCTTCTAAGGAACGGTGAAGATCTGATAAACGATTTCCGAGTTATAGGGAAAGCAAACATTTATGATGGGCAGCACCTTAAGCAGCACCTAACAAGCTTTGGAAGGTACAGAGTAACAGTGTATTCTACTCAATCCAATCCGTTTCGAGATCAAATGTTAATAAGTTGGAAACTAGAGCAGAAATGTATAAATATCAATTTAGACATGGCGTAATAATCATGTGCTATGGTGCTGTACAATGAGATGCCATTCCTTTCGTGGAGCCGGATCTTGGTATCCAGGGTCCCTGCTATTCAACCCTAAGCTAGATGGGTAGTCCCTCTCCATTCGTGGCCAGAGCAAGGCTAAAAGGTCGTGAGTTCCAGTCTCAGACAAGAATAAGCTATCAAGACATACCGAGTTTCGATAGCCTGCCACACCGCTCATGTAAGACATCAGTCTGCACACACCTGCTCGTGCCTTTTGTGACTTTTTCTTTGGCAACACTCTTAAAAGCGAATACAAACGCATAGTCGGTCAGATTTTTTGCTCGTTTTGTTCTCAAAGTAATTGACGGATTGGCTTTTAACACACAAAATCAAAAAGTTATACCCACTTCTATGCGCAACGGGTCAGACGCAGACCTGGTTGAACCTCATAAAGTTAATTGAAACGATATTTGCAGGTTACAGATCTGGCTTTTGCAACATTTTTTTTTTTAATTTCTTCTTTAGCCACCACTGGCTTAACTATTCTATTCCATAGGATTTTGTGTTAAGTTCTATTATAAAAGCTCATTTAATTGTATGTTGAGCAAATTTTATCCCAATGAATTTGGTTACCTTTCTACCAAGCTATTCGCGTATTTCTGACCACATATCGACAATCTAGTACTTTTATTTGAGTGTGCTTACATATGTGTCCCTAAAACTATGCAATGTTTATTTAGCAATATATAGCAACGTATACGTTTCACAAATTCTGGACCAAGATAAACGTTCTCCGAATACTGTTAACCTTTAACAGCTTACGCTAGGTCGTTTCGAAAGTATATTTTCGATGTAACATTAAGTAATTATTTTATTATTAAATTATTTGATTTGTGAACAAAATCTTAGAATTACATGTATTATTTAAAGAAATCTAATTTGTTTACGTCTAAAGAATATCAATTGGTGTTCACTTGTGAAAAATATTTTGCTTCTACTGCTTCTTTCCAGTCAAATTATCAAAACGTTTTGAGTCGACTTCATTCTTTAAATGATTTTAAAATATCTAAATCAAAGTGACCTCAAAGAACTCAGGATAGGACGTTCTCTAACCATCGCCTTTAAAGTAGACCGCGGTGTCAGCAGATTGTTTGGGTGGTGTGCGAACTTGTCAAGTTATCTGGCGGCCTACTTGCTGATGACATCTAAAATCATAAGATCAGCTGATCCTTTCGATGCATATGCTTAACGGGGAACGTTCTGGACCACTCTCGTTTGTCTTTTGAAGACACCCAGGTAAAGATTCCTGAGATTCCCGTGATAACATATTTGGAATGTCCCCTACCCAGTGGCCAAGTCAGATTACATACTTACGCTATAAATCTTGAGACTACGAATAGCTCGAAGTTATTTCGAAGTCTGATAGAAAAATTAGAAGGGGAATTCATGGTTCGTTTGTATAAAGTTTTATTAAGTACTCACAAATTTATCTTCCAGATTATACATTTTTTCATGGAACTCATTCGTATTCTTTGATTAGGATTTATGAACTTATTATACTTGTCTAAATTTATTTGTACATTTTGATACAATTAATAACGTGTCTTATCTAGGTGTCTAATCTCGCGAGAGCCCTAAATGCTTGCGAAATATCTTTTTACAGTTACACACATCCTGAATAGATATATTTTTATATACTCTGTGATTTGCTTAGTTACACATTGTTCAGACTGTTCATTCCATATACATATATGATATTGGTTGATGTCAAAGCTCTGTATGTTGGGCCGGCCATCGATTCTCACATATATCACTCAGTTAATTATCACAAATTTCTCAAGAGCCTCCCACAGCACAGAACTACAGAAACGAGCAGCACAGGATAAGCACCAACACGGTGATGGGAAACAACGCGTAGATCTCACTACGCGGATGACATGTGGATATTAAATTGGTAATATCATCCTCCTCATGCTCTATGCCGTCTCTGGTGGGTACCTCCACCACCACTATCTCGTCGGATAGGAAACCTATATGGAAGGTACAGTTTGTGGTGTTCAGACAACTCTGGGATTCACTTAGATTCGAGTACTGAAATGTGGGCTTATATATATCAAATATGGCATGTATATCGTTGCGTACGAAGTCGTTGTCACTGTAAAATATGTAATAGTAATATCCGTCCTCTATAATGTCATGTTTGGCCAGGGCCATGGGGTGAAAGTGAGTACTCGTACAGGCAGGGTTCGACTTGAAGGACTCGGCCAGCAGAATGGAACCTGTAAAACACTTGAAGAGACCGTTCTCAAAGCTCGATACGGAATTGGATTCATCGGTTTCGGTCATGTTGATGGCATTGCCACCATGACTATATTTCCGATCGTAAACATTTTCCCGCTTCGTTCGCTTGTAAAGCCGATCATACAGATCTCGTTTCCGCTGGGCATGACCCAGGTTTGGGTGAAGGGGGGCACTGGAATTTCCACTGCTCTCCAGATTTGCTGCTGAACCTTTCTTCAGCTTTTTTCTGGGTCGTTTGGTGGGGGCAGCCGTGGTTGTACTGGTGTTGGTGTTATTAAGTTGCACATGATCTTCTGCCAAATCCTCGCCACCATGATTCTCCTGCTCCGGCAAACCTTCATGTGGAGTCTTCTCCTCGGTTATTTCGGCCACATCCTCAAAGAACACCTTCACCTGCTCATGTCCCTGGGCATAGTTCGCTCCGAACTTATTTTTATTATGATCGGTCAGGCCACATAGTTTCAGTTCGCGCTGTCCCTTCACCACCAATATGCGTGAGCCATCGTAACGCGAACAAAACTTGAGTCGCACTTTCGCTCCGTTCAGTAAAAAGAATCCCCAGTATTCCAACGTATCGTCGGGCAGAGTCATAGATTTCTTCAAGCGAATGTGTTTGTGATTCGTGGAGATTTCTGGTTTGCTGCGCAGTTGAAATGCATTGAAGTTGCTGCTCATCTTAAGGGTGTGCTGCGAACAGAAGATCGACGAGATGCCAGCACGTATCTCAATGATATCCGATTCGGCAACGGGATATATAACATCGGCAAAGATTGTCTTGCGCAGATATAAAGGCAGAATGATCAAGGTAGCCGGCAGAATGACAATCATAAGACAGAAGATGAGCACACGCTTCACGCCGTGCATTTTGCGTGCCTCTGCAAAAGAAGAGAAGAAGAGAGATCAAATTAAAGAATTAGTGATAAATTAAGGAGGTTTGTTAGCTTTAAAGCTAATTTCGAATAATCGAGTAGTCGAGTGCCACGACTGTAAAGAACGCTGAAACCATAGCTGTAGCAGCTCGATTGCGATTAGAAATCAATTAGATAATTATTAAAATTAATGTAAAAAAAAATGTACGACTACGAAGTGATTACGAATACAAATAATAATCAAAAGAAATCGAAAATAATTTAAGAGATTGATTGATAATTTTTTTTGGATATGTTTAGTTGGAAATACTCTAAAATCCTTTTTTTTTTAATTACATATTTATTTCAAAAATGTAATATAGTTGAGGCAACTCAAGGCGGCTTCTTCAAAAAAAAACTAAATAATGAAAATCAGCTTGTGCTGGTTTTGTGTGTTTTGTGCTTAAATTAGATGCACACAAGCCAAGACATTTAGAGAAGATCGACTTTGGCCCCTTCGGTGCTTTTTATAATCAATCGATTGAAATAAAATATCCAAATTTAAGGAAGTTTCAATCGAAAATAGAAATATTTTTCTTATGAAAACTATTCCTCAGACCTAAAATATGGGAATTATGAAAGAACTTAGAGAACGATCTCGTAAGTTAAAGTCGGCCCTGCCCGACTTCGATATATCCGTTATTCAGTGCAATTAATGTTTAACAGCCTTTTCTTGTGTAAACTAACAGAGTATTAACACTAATGTAACTAAATCCACATTATGTTATCAGACCAATTCTTTCTTTTTTCCTTTTCATCGTCTAGATTGTCGAAACGTCGGACTGTCTGCTATGGCAGATATATTCTAAAGATGTGAAGCGAATTTGTCAGGGTTCTGAACCTAACCGAACCGCTTATTTCGGCTGTCGAACTGAACTGCAAACCGAACCGACTTTCGTTCAGAAACTGTGAGCCGAACCAAAAACCACAAAAAAAAAACGATTCGGTTCGGTTCAGTTCTCTGACGAGTTTTAGTGGGAATCGTTTTACTCTATCCAACGATTTTTTGGGAATTTGAATCGTTTCCCTAAGATAATTTTTTTACATTTCGTTCCTCTAATTGTTTAGCTATGTCGCCGAACTTCTCATATTCTTGTCATCAATCTGTATTTTTTCCTCTAGTAGACAATATTTTAAAATTTTGTGGTAATTCTTTACCTTAATTCAATCCTGGAGAGAAGAGTATAATATGATTAATGGGGTAGGTAAGATGCAAGGTACTTATTCTTTTCTAGCTGACATTCTCTCTTTTCCAAGGGCATTCCTCTAGGAACTTATAGACGAATCCTGGAAGTCCGACATAATAAACTTTGGATATTATTTTAAAGATCTTAAAGATATTCAAGTGGTCCATAATGTATTCAATATCACTTTGGATATTCAATATCCAAAGTGTGCGCAAAGTCACATTAATTCAAAAATCATATCTCATAATGTGCTTTTGTGAACCACTGAACCGAACCGAGACCGCGGTTCAGTTAGCTCCAAAAACCAAGTAATGAACCGAACCGGCGGCTTAGAAACTGTGCGAACCACTGAACCAAACCAGTACTTATTTTCGAGTGGTTTTCATCCCTGGTATTTGTACAGAAATTTAAAAGATTGTTTTTAATTTGACGAAGGAATTAGCTTAAAGTAAGATTTTTGAACATGGCGAAACAAGGTCAGACCGTCATGCTGATCAAGAATATTGCTTTACTTTATGTGGTACTTTATATGCGTTACAAAAATAAGAACAACTTGTATGTACCCTCCCAAGGGTAAGGTAAGCGGGAGCGGTGGATTTAATGATTAATAGCCTTCCATTATGTTAATTAACACAGCATTAACATCAATGTACCAAATCCCCATTATGTTAGCAAACAGCGCATACTGTTCTGACAAATTTTCAACATTTTAGATAACGGGAGGGTCGGGGGCCAAAAATGTAAAACAAACTTTATCTGCGTGCAAGCAATACTAGTCTGCAGTAAAAATTTGGTTTTTTTTAGGAAAATATTCTAATTCGAATAAAGGATAATCGAAATTAATTTGTTGAAAAAGTTATTCTAATGATCGTTATTAATTTTAAATTTTGTACATCCTAAATTGCATAAATAACATTTGGTTTCAAAATATTACCTAGATGGTTCGTTATTCGAATAGTGCCAGTTCTGGCTCTTGCTCTTCTAGTCTCTGAGATCCGGGTGTTTATACAGACAGACGGACATGGCTAAGTCGACACGGCAGTTTTTGGCTGATCAAAAATATATTTGCTTTATAATTTCGGCGATGCTTTAATAATCACTTTTTACTCCACGAGTAACGGGCATAAGAAGATGTGCTTAAGTGGTGTCAAAAATCTTAACAAAGTCTGCAGAGCTGTACAAATTAGATTTTGTTGCTTTAGTTGCTTAGTAGCTAGCAGTCGGCTGCTCATGTAGCTGGTACAATTATCAATGTACCCACAAAAAATTGTTGTTGATTCTTTTTTTTGTCCGTGAGTTTATGTAAATACCTCGACTTAAACTTTGCCTGCGACTATTTGGCTTTTTCTAATCAACTTTTTGAATCAAATAAGAATCTCTCATTATGATTTATGAACCATAACCTGATCATTAAGCTTTCGAAAACTACGCTCGAGACTTACAACGCGGCAACCATGGAGTCTCCGTGACATTTTAAGCTTGTTTTTTACTTTCTTTTTTTTCTCCTGGAGCATCATGCACTTAGAAGAATTTAATCAGACTTTGTGTAAACACATCTCCCACCTTCAAACCGATATTCCGTTAGCTGCTGCATTTCGTATAGTTATATACTTTTTGCTTAACGAACAATCCTTTTGTTCAACTCGGCACATTGACTGCGACTGATTGCTAGCCAAGTATTTTGTATACTGTCTTGATTGTGCGATTATCAAATTAGACCGGTGTCGTCTCGGTACCCGCATTATTATCTGGGCCCCTTTCTGTGTGTCTATTTGTATTTGCGATTCGAAGTCGTCTGAGTATGTGTGTGTGTGCCGGCTTTCGGTTCTAAGTATTTAACAGCAATTGCAAATATATAACTAAGCGATTCACAAATCAATGATTGTGTGATGGACCGCTATTTGATCAGTGGTTAGTAAAACACTTCAGATCTAAGGCTGTGGCATTTGGCAAGAGATGAACTCTGGCTTGATTAAATTAAAGTTTTCCATTGGACCATTTTCGGTTCATATCATTTGTTTGTTAACTGAGTGGATGAGTTGTTGTAAGGAGCGGTTTAAGGAAAACGAAGGGTTAGATGAGAAACTATTCATAAGAATACAGCGCTGCCTAATTGGTGAGAAGTAAGAAGGTAGAAATACCTTTGATGAAGTAGAAGAACAATTATAATAACAATAACTATTACTATTACCATTACAATTATATTTACCATTATTGGAATATTTTAAAATCTAAGTACCCATACAATTACAATTAATTCGTAATTAACAATTACGATTATTACGAATAATTGCTTGAATAATTCAAACAATTGTAGTAGTTTCGAAAAAAAGTTTTGAATCTTGCAACTGAAAATTCTAAAATTGTTTCGACTACCGAAGAATTGAATTACTGGAAATAATTATTGAAATTATTGTAGTTGTTATAACTGCTTGTAACGCTAAGAAGGAAGTATCTCGGACTCAAAGTTTAGTTCGCTGATTCTATTCTACTATCTTCTTCATCAATCTTGAATCTATATTGACCAATCTCAGTATTGAATCGAAGTATTGAAATCGAAGTATTCAAATACGTATTGGGATCGGGTGTGCCGCAATTAGCTTTCCTTTATTTATTTTGTAGCCAGATGATTTGTCAATTCTCATATTGCCCAATTCGTTATCATCGTATTCCTCCCGCTTGCGAAATTATAATTCAAATTGCATTTATTATGTTTTCACATATCTCTTACAATTATATTTGAAACAAAGCAGCTCAGTGGGCTGACATTTTAATTTTAAATATTCAATTTGTCGAACTCTATTTTAGTTAAGTGGTTGATGTATAAAATTTATAAAGTCCATCGTACTAAAAGGAAGAAAATATTTAAAGATTTCCTCGATTGTGTACCAAAAATAATACGTGTTCCAAATTCGAATTCACTAATGTGAAAACCGGAGCATGTCAGTGTAACTTTACATTGATGGAGTTTTTATACTCTGTACCGTAGGTACATAGAGTATTATAAGTTTGTGCAAAAGTATGTAACATCCAGAAGGAAGCATCTCCGACCCCATAAAGTATATATATTCCTGATCAGCATCAACAGCCGAGTCGATATAGCCATGTCCGTCTGTCCGTCTGTCCGTCCGTCCGTCCTTCTGTCCGTCTGTCTGTCCGTTTGAAAGCACAGATCTCAGAGATGGTAAGAGATAGAGGTTTGACGTGTATGGGACATATGCTTCTTATGTCTGCAGGCAGATCAAGTTTATTTTCAATTTTGGCCACGCCCCTTCCCGCCCCCGCAATTTAGAAAAAACGTCATATCTCCCACAGTTTTAAAGATAGATGGTTCGTACCTTCTGGACATATTTAGTTATTAGGATAACTTATCGATCCGCCAAAAAAATGAAGAAGATCGGATGAACGGTTTTCGAATTATGATCAAAAGACAAATTTTCTTGGTACAGAGTATGTTATAGTCGGGCTTGACCGACTTTCTTTCTTGTTTTTGCTGTGTTTTTTTTTATGTAATGTGCGAACGTAAATGTGGTTACACTACAACCAGCACATCTCTTCAATACAGGTAGGTTATGATGTATTTCTGAAAGCCACCAAAAAAAATATCAAAATGCAGTTAGCTTGGTCTTTGAGCGGAATAGCGAAGCGATTTGCAAGGGAGCAAAGGGCCCACCACTGGTATAAATATATGATCGTTAAATTTCAAATTTGGATTCGTTTTCCAAGAAGTTCAAAACTATCATACAGAGGATAGCAGTAACCAAGCAAGGACGTGTCCCATGGCAGATTGCTGGTTAAATGTCTCACCGTAACGTTCTTCTTACATATTGCATGGAAACTACCTATATTCATCATCAATTTGGTGCCCTCCGACTAAGTTACAATAATTTCAACGTAGCGCAGATTCGATATTCTCAGTCAACCTTGGTTGGATGACTCAACCGTGTATTTGGGTATATCGAACTGACATGGTCGCTCTCGATTTCTTGGGGAAGGAAGTAAATTCTCGCACATACGAATAGGCACTTCCGGCTGCGCTACCTTGTAGTTATTGTAGCATGCCCTCCGATAGTAAAGTAATTTATGAAGTGTTTGAGTAATTTTTTGATAAATGATAATTAATAACTCAAAGATAAATCAAGGGGAAATTGGAAACTTTGAAGCCCTATCAGCACCATTAATATTTCAAATATCTGATTTTGGTTTTTCGATAAATTCTTAATAAAATATACCGATTTTTTGGAGCCATGTTATGCAAAGAACTTACAACTTTTAGAATCGTATGGAGAAAAAAACGCCCTAATGTACATTTAGCTATCAGTGGAACAGGGCTATAACTAACAATATTTTCCTAAAACGATATGTTTAATCGCCCTTAGTTACGCAGGTAGCTTGTGATGTTTTCATTTTGCTTATCAAAAAGGCTTTATTAATTACCGAACTCATTATTGATCCCAAAGGCCGATAAGCCATATTTTGCTATGTAGCCCAGGGCTTATCAATGTCAACCCATGATTAGTAGTATATCAGCAGCGTGTTCTTCAGACATATATTTATACTCTGTGCCAATGGTAAACAGAGTATATTAAGTTTATGCAGAAGTATGTAACAGCCATTCTGATCAGCATCAACAGCCGAATCGATAAAGCCATGACCGTCTGTCCGTCTATATGAACGCACAGATCTCAGAGATAGTGAGAGAACCTCTATAGGTTCGACGGGGGATGCTAAAGATCGGATGCACGGTAGTCGAACTATGTTCACTCCGCAGCGCTGCTTATACACTCAAAAAAAAAACAGTCAAAATCGCCCTAAAATTTAGAAATTCGCCTTAAAAAAGGAGTCAAAGGCGATTCGCCATAAATCTTACAAAAATTATTTCTAAAAATAAGACAAAGACTTTCTGAAATTAAGAAAATATTTACTATAAGCTAGAAAATATTTTTTTTAATTGTAGAAAAGCATTTTCTAGATTTTAAAAAAACCTTTCTAGATTTTAGAAAAACCTTTCTAGATCTTAGTATTATTATTTTTCAAGTATTATTGACAGGAAAGGGAGTGGGGGGAGAACTGGAGACAGAACAGGAAGAAGACTACTACACTAAGAAGCGTTTATCCCCTTATATATTATTTTTATAGGATATTTTCTTTCTGTTGGTTCACTAAAGTTTCTTTCTGAAAATCACATTGTAATTAGTAATCAATATTTTAATTTCTAACTTTACCTTGCCTGGGACTTGAACTCGGGACCTCGGGGAAACTTCAACACGAAAGGCATCTTATCGCACTCGACTACCAAGCACTCGCGTGAGTCACAGTAAAGAATGCAGTCAAATGCTAAACACTCAGCTGCCTCTTTTATATTCCGAAAGCAGAGAATTCGAACTTGAGAATTACATGCGGTGTCTTTTTCTAAATTTTTGGTCGGTTTTCTAGATTATTTTTCTATATTTAGGGCGAATGCACAGAATTCGTACTTGAGAATTACAAGGGATGTCTTTTTAATATTTTTATATTTTTTAGGGCGATTTTCTAGACTTTTTTTTCTATATTTTAGGGCGAAATTTTAAATGGCTTGTCTAAATTTAAGAAATGTGCTTTCTTAAATTTATGGCTATTCGCCCTATTTTAAGACACAGTGCAATGTATTTTTTTTAAATTCAAGGGTGAATTCGCCCTTAGTTTTAGAAAGTATTGAGGAAAAAATCTAGAAAAATTACCCTAAATTTAAGAAAAAATTAATCGAATTTCTAAATTTACGAAATTATTTTCTAAAAAATCCTTTTTAGGGTTGTTTTTTCTAAATTTAAGAAAAAATTGTCTGAAAACAAGAAAGGAAAATTGTTTTAGGGCGAATTTCTAAAAATTAGAAATAAAATTTTTTGAGTGTAGCTGCAACTGCAGCATTGAAATTCATACTGAGCATACACTTTCGCTCCCTGCAATACGGCGCAGAAGCATAGACATTATAAAAAAGTTCTTCGCAAGATTTATGCACCTCTACAAGTTGGCAATGAATTTCCCACCCTAATGAATCGAATCGGGCCGAATAAAAAGAAGATTCACCTTCGTTAGTACAGAGTATATTACAGTCGGGCTTGACCGACTATCTTGTTATATTTTATTTATGACTAAAACATTCGACGGTGTTGGTGAAAAACACGCACTCGTTTTTGTCACGTTTTTGTCGAGTGTTTGTTTAAATTTAACTTCCGTTGATATATCTCTGCAGATTGACAGCTTGTTAAAATGGAAATAGGCACATAACAAATTTACTTGATCTTTTCAAAATGTCAAGCAGCGGACTTCAATGATTATATCAAATAATGTGTTTAAATATGCAACAGAAGCAAACGATTAACTAAACGACAAAGTAATAACAAAGTACCACGGTAAAGTATGCTTGGAATTAAAGTCTTACTTTTAGTTCAAAGCTACATACAATAAGACATGAAATAAATTCGAGTAAATTTGCATCAGTTGGATGTAAAAAGTTGCAGGCTATTTTTATGAACAAGTTGGTGTTTTTTCGACTGGGTTTAAAATGTCTTTATTCCTAAATATAAATTTTAGATAGTAGTGAAATTTTACAGAGAACTTTTAAAATCAATGAAATAAGGTGTACAAACATAAGGAAAGTTTGTCTCTCATTTTGTTTATCGAGAGTTTGATATCCCAAATAATGATTTCTGTCACACATTTCGACAGTTCTAGTTGCTTATAAAAGTTAAGCAGATTAATTGGGCTCAACTTTGTGACATTTGTGAAGCGATAAGATTTTCCAAGTGGTGACCGACTTATTTTTGGTGTAGACTCGCTGTAGACTTTCTTTATCAGTAAACGAATTGACTCAATTAAGTGATAACTAGCGTTAAATTTGACTTATGAGCCAAAACATACCTTCTTACACATTTTTCTTAGCCAGTACCCACTGTGTGTTGGATTGCTCAAAGTACACAAGAGATAATCAAAACAAAATTCATTTTCTATGACTAGTATTCACACCCCATCAGCGGCCTCATCTAATGTCATAGGTCGGGAATCTTCTTGTCTTTAGTACATTTTCTCTTATTGTATTTATTGCTTTGTCTGTTGTTAAACCAAATAAAACTTGTCACGACAGGTTTTCATGCTTCGGCTAGGTGGGCAGGTGACTTATTCGACGTTTTTCGTCTTTACAAACATTTGACTAGTTTTTGAAGGCCATGTTTTGGGCATGTCTCTAAGGTTACTAAGCCAAATGCTTTTAGACGAGACTGAAGTGGGAATTTAAAAGTTGTAAAGTTGATGCGTAATATTTAATTTTGTGTAGAGGCTGGCTAAATTCGGTGTGGTTGTTGCTGAGCACCGCGACGTTACTGTTTGTTGATACTTGGCAATAAAGGCATTTTTCCTAGGAAACTCCAAGAGGTTTTTTTCAATAAGGTCTTGAAACGGCGTCAGAGGAACTAGTTTGACCTTTATTTTGTATATCCAAAATCAAATTTAAGATAGAAAAAATCAAGAAAAACTCTTTAAAGACATTCTAGGGCTACATACTTGAAAACTCGACTGAGACCTAATTTGTTTAGTGGATAAGTTACGGAAAGTTGAGGCGTAAGTTTTTTGGCCAGAGGTTTTGGTTCAAGCCTTAGTTCGATCCATGATTCCATAGTTTTAGTAGAAAAGTAATAAATTTGCTGAATATACACAATAGTATGCCATCTAATTGTTTGGTAAAATAAATAAATTATTGACTTAGAGACTATAAGAGATAAAGCCACTAAATGCATAAAGGTAGGGTTATACCGCAGATCGAGTTTTTTTCAGATTTCGAAATTAGCCCCCAAATTCCGAAAAGAACAGTCAGATCGGACAAAAAACAACGGAGTTATAAGCGAATCAATTGAACTTGTAGCAGCGGGGGTACAGTTAGAGGACTTAAAGGACAAAATAATGTTGGCTACTATCAGGATGCCCCTTTAATAGCTGTTACAAAAACCGGTTACATTCAAATTCTAAACAAATTATAACTTATTCAATTACGAACCAATCTATAATTTTGGAAAACAAATGAACAGGGTATTTACATATTTACATGCTGGGTACTAGAGTAAAAAAGAAGCGACTATAGAACGTTTTTCTAAAACTCCGCCTCTCGGAAAAATCCCAGCTACGCCACTGCTATAAAGTCTCTTTAAAAAGTTCAAGCAAAAACTTGTGATTTTTTAATGTATTATGAGTCATAATTTATGACCCAACCTTACTTATCTTTAATCTTATCTTAGTAATATTTGGCATATCAAGCAATCGTGTGAATTTTCCAGGGTATACTAGCTTTCTTACTGCCAAGTCTTTGACTAATTCTTGTCAAGATACGTTGCATATGTTTGCCCTAGCGCTGTGGGACTTAGACAAAGTTAAGTCCTTGTGTCCTCAATTCCAAGGATTATCCTGCTAGCCAAAGTATGTTATTAAGGTTTTCAGTGCTGACGCGAGTTTCTCATTAAATTTTCAAAAATAATTGGATGTTCGGTTGCTTTCCTCCCGTTCTGTTTGCTATGAACTTACATGTTGGATTTCTTTCCGCAGCTTGTGGATTAAGCGTGCCTGGCGCTGCCTCTGTCGACGTCCACGTCGACTTGGTGACGGTGACAAGTGTGAATTTTTCTTGTGAATATCGCATACAGCTGTGGGTTTTGGTTTGGTTTTGATTCTTGGTAACCGCATTCGTATGTGGCTTATATAGGAGAAGGGGAATGCTTTGAGCCAAAATTAGATTGTAAATAGAGGATCTATCGATGCCCACGTGCTGAGTGCTATCAGAGCCCACCACAAATTGTTTGGCGTTCGGTTTCTTGTTTTGATATTTTGACACACATTTTAATCAACAACTGTCTGCCCTCTCTCGCTCTCTCCTTGGCGAGCACTCTCTTTTCTTATCAACGACACTCTCTGGGTTTTTTGTATTTCATTGTCTATTTTGTGCTTTGTGTCCGCATGTCTTTGTCTTAACCAAATAATGTTTTGTTGAAATATTAACTAAAGTAAACAGTCATTGTTTAACTATATAATATTGGAATCACTTCGGGCGAGAATTGTGTATTATTAACTTAAAGCAGTTGTAATTTCTCCGATTAAACAAAATTACGAAACTTTCATGGCCCGTCGTCAACGCACACCAAACAGTTCGCTCGCTCGTAGTTCAACTGGCTGACTGAGACTGTTGCAATGGAAAATTTAACCCACAAACATTTGTCGACAGACCCTCCCTCTCTCACTCTCGCTCTTGCTCTGTGACTCTCCGCAGTGCTCTCAGAAATTCCGAGCCAATTTTTCCCTCGGAAAAACCAAAACATTAAGGCAGACAGAGACAGAGAGAGAGAGAGCGATTTGTTTTGGTGTGAAGTTGGCTGCGATGCGATGTTATTTTTTGGATTGTTGAAAAAGGTTCATAACTTGGCTACCTTCGAAAAGTAACGGTCCTATTTTTATTGATGCCAAGTCGCGCACCTCAATGCCAAGGCCAATTGCCGCATATGGATAACACTTAATCTGGCTGTGTAAACTTGGCGGCTTAATTTCTACTTTGTGTAAAGAAGTGAAGGAACATCATTTTCTAGTTATATATTTTTATTACATCAGGTATTTCTTTGGGTCTGGCTTTCGTCATTGTCGTAGCATTTTTAGCAGCGGTATTTTTATAAGTCAATCATTAAAAATTCGTTCTCTTCGAATTTAGGGTACTCGTTACAAGTGATGCAAACCGGTTGTGAACCGAACCAAAGGGTAAGCGAACCGCTAGTTCTAACAGATAGGCCGAAACGCACACCGAGCCGGCATCTCTTCGGAAAAGCTGAACCGAACCGAAATCCACCAATCAAAACGGTTCGGTAAGGTTCAGTTCACATTTAATCATGTCCCTATTATTAGGTCTTATCGATGCCGGATTTATGTAGCTGCCCACCATATAATAGCATGTGATCCAGTTCGTTTCCCACAAATGGCCACCGACCTCTCGATTTGCCTGTGATTAGTTAACATTTCTTCTTTGGAAGTTTCTAATCGGAACCAGCCAGAAACACGACTTCATATTGAAGTTACTAAGGACCAACTAAGATTCGGTGCAGTTAATAGGGATCAATGAACAGATTGAAGCTTTTGAAATCATTTCAGAAGCATGAAAATTTGACTTTTAATTCAGATTTTAAAGTAATCCGAATTTGCCATACGACAGCCGGGAGAAAATAAGCAGATTTTAAAAAATTCGGGACGGTATTCTTAAGTACATGATTTAAGGGATGAGTTTTCGGTTTCATTCATTGATAATTCGTTCTGTTTGAATGCGGGGTACTTAGTATAAGGGATGCAAACCTGTGAGGCGCGGTCCTCGACCAGAAATGGGGCTTGGTAATTTTTCTGTCTGCTGTATTTTTAGGGAAAATTAAGATTTTCTGCAAAATGTAAACTAAATTGAGAGTGAGCCACTGAACCGAACCGAAACCACGACTTACAAGGTGGCGCAAACTCTATGAAGTTTTTCAAAAATCGCACACTTTTAGAACAAAGGTGAGGTGGTGTCGCTTGCCCCTCTACAAACGAAAGCTATTTCAGGAACTACATGAACTTTGCTCCATCGTGTAAGTCCAGCCTTAGTTGGCATTAAAAACAATGCTACATATGAGCCGAAACTGCGGCTAAAGAACTCTGGAAACCACTGAACCGAGACTGTTATACGACAAATGTGCAACTGCAGTAATATGCGTTCAGTTTCCAAGCTCACAGCTGTGCGAATATAGAACGCCAAACGAAATGGTTTAATTAAAATGCACAGTGGGTTATGCAGAAAATTAGTTTTTATGAATTCGAAAGGTGAAAATTTTATTTTCCAGCCATGTTGCCCATTATGACAAGTTTGGGTCGGTGGGAAATTTGCGGGAGATGTAAGGGCTTACTTGATTAAAAATAGTACACAAGTCATTTTTAAAGGCTACATCAATCGGGCATCAATTCGGGTCAAAGAGTTGTCTCCCTTAATTTAACCCAACGTCGGGTAAAACTTATTTTAGGGAACAGCTTATAGTTTCTACATTTTTATACCCTTGCAGAGGGTATATAAAAGTTGTCAAGATGTTTATAGTGCATAGAAGGAAACATATCCGACCAGCATAATCAGCATGACCATGATATAGCCATGTCCGTCTGTCCGTCCGTCTGTTTCTATGTGATTTCCTCCGTCAGTTTGAAAGTTATCGCGACCAAACTATCACGAAGTCTTGTAGTACAAATACGCTGCACTATATATAGTAGAATAGCTGTCATAGAAAAGTAGAGTCAGAAAAGTAGTCTTTGTGAGAAAAACTTGTTTTTTTTCAGTGGAAATGTCATCCAAATTAGTTAAAACAACTGTGCCGCAAGGGTGTACAAACTTCGGAGGAGCCGAAGTTAACTTTCCCCTATTTTTCAAGTTTAATTTCCTAAGATAACCCCTAACCATATTCATAGAACTGCTTGAAACCGATTGATCAGTGCCAAGTGGATTCAATATGTGTAAACGAATATCCTGATCTAGTTAACGAAAAAAATGTCTTAAGAAGAGCTAAACTTGTCTCTATAAATATTTTATTTTCAACGAAGAGGTTAAAAATATATTTTTTTGGAAAGTCGTCTGTCAAAATTTCTCCAAAGAGAAACTCTTATCAAATAGATCCAGTTGCATCAAAGATGGGTAAATTTCCGATTATTTATTATATATTTGCTTCGTCACAGAATCTCCTTAAAGAAAGCCTAAGGATGTACCAATCGTGGCCTAGTTTGAGATATTATTCTAAACTGAATTTAGTCCTACAATAAATGACTTGGGATAATTTTATATTTATGTCGAAGATCTTTTTATTCTGCTGTTATGAAATAAATAGTTTATGAATCGGCGATCGGAAAACTATTGTAAATTTGAAAGGCTGGCCAAGCGTCCCTACTTACTGTGCAGATCCGGCATTGAATAATAAAAGTCCGTGTGATAATAATGCAACTGATCGGGGCTGATCGGAGTATTTCGTTTTATCATTGCCTTATTTGCCATATTGTCTCTTCTTATTCACTTTCTTTGCCCAAGGATATCCTTTGTAAGCATGCACTTATAATTTTTAGTTGCGGATTGACAAATGACAACGACCGCTGCTCTCGAATTATCGCAACGAACTAACGAGGCGGTTATAATCCCAATCGCTTGAAAAGTCTTGGGTGGCTTGTGTGTGGGTGACTGACTGCCGTCCAATTCAAATAGAGGACGCCCCATCGTACTGTTTGGTCTAGAGACTCGCGTCCGTCAGTCAGTCAGCCAGTTTAGTTGATGCGCTTCATCCGAACAATACTGATAAGCCGCGGAGTATATTATTATGTTAGACTTACAAACATTGCTATTAAATCTACTACAAGACAATGCTATTGATAAGAGGTTAATTGTGGCTGCCGGCTTATTGTATTTTGCTAGGTCTAGGTCCGGCATATGCCATCACCTACACTCCAAAAAAATTCGTTTTCTAGTAGGTAGGTAATTGTTTATCGATCAGAAATTGAATTTTTAAGAAAGTACTTTCTTAATTATAGAATTTCAGTGTTTTATATTCAAACTAACGGTAGTTTTCCAGAAGTTTTTTTTAGGAACTATCTCAAATTGAGGGTAGATTTGCAATTGAATTAAGAAAATAAATTCATTTCACGATGTTCGATTACCTTTGTTAGTAAAAGGCCCTTTTTATGCGAAAGAACATTTCTTGAATTTTAAACATTAGAAATTTAGAAATTTGCCTTAAAATATAGAAAAGCACCGCTTGTAATTCTCAAGTGTTAATTCCCTGCATTCGGAATATTAAAGGTGCAACCGATATCAGCTGGATGAGCGCTCAACATTTGACTGTGTTCTGTACTGTGTCCCACGCGAACGCTTGTTAGTCGAAAGCGCCAAGATGTCTTACATAGTGAAGTATTCCGCAATCCCGAGATCGAATCACAGACAAGGTATATTTACAAACAAGAAAGAAAGTCGGCCAAGCCCGACTACAACATCCTCTGTACCAACGAAATTGTACGCTGAGCATAAATTTTGATGCTGAAGTAGCAGCTGAAAGCAGCGCTGCTACTGCGCTGCATCAGCGAACAGTCTTTTGATCATAACTGTACAACCGCTCATCCGATCTTCACTATTCTTTTGGCGGATCGATAAATTATCCTGATAACTAAATATGTCTAAATGGAACGAGCCATCTAACTTTAAAGTTGTGGGAGATATGACGTTTTTTTAAATTGGGGGGGCGGTAGCGGGCGTGGTCAAAATTGAAAATTAACTTCAACTGCCTGCAGACAGAAGAAGCATATTTCCCATACATGTCAAACCTCCATCTCTCTTACATCTTACATCTCTTACCATCTTTGAAATCTGTTTGCTCTTACGGACAGACGGGGGACACATGGATCAGGCTATATCGACTCATCTGTTGATGCTGATGAGTATAAATGCTTTATAGGGTCGAAAATGATTTCTGCTGGCTACCTTTGGTACAGAGTATTAAAATACAGACTATAAAATATTATATAAAAAACTATTGTGAATCTGCTTTTGCTGAATTTTTTAAGAAACTTTTCTTAATTTTTGGCAACTTTGACTTTTTTTGAGTGTAGTGACTATCACTTTGTGGCAAGGATAGAAAATTAAAGTGGAATTCCCCATTTGAGCTAATTGGTAATTTAATATGTCATGTTGTTAATCCTTTAAGGTGCGCCCTCTATTTTCAATTTCCGAAGAGCAAAGTTAAGCCAACTTAGTGTTGGTTCAATGATAAATGTACATTTTTAGAAATGTTTTATTTGTTGACTTCATGAGGTAATTACAAAAACTTTTGTTTATTGGTAAGAGTTGTAGTGGTGT